>CM053793.1:245710449-245925449 GCA_028749045.1 Cupressus sempervirens | reverse complement strand
GTGATCCACATTTTTGCAAATGTCATGGCTTACGGGCTCCCTCACAGCAACATTACATAAGGATGCTCACATTTTTAATAGTGTCTTCACATCATGGCAAGCAACACCACTTTTTTTACATAAAGGAATAGTCTACATCCAAAAACTATGTGATTGTTATCCACGATTTCCAAAGAGGATGAAATTTCAAGCAAGAAAGGGGATTCTTTATTCAGATTTAATGCCATTAATAATAGAGCATCTTTTGGAAGCAGTTTCAATAGGAAGATGACAAAGGTCTCACGCATTAAATAGGGCTCCCATGATGAAAGCAGTAGGGGAGATGTTGTTGACTTGCAGGAGCACCCGCCATATGCAAAGGACACCCATGTTAAGAAGGAGGCGATTAGTAATAGAATCTCCAGTGCAAAAAATTGTAGCAACCAATATAAAGCAAAGCCCACACCTTGGTAAAAAGGAGAAGCATGCCTATGAAGCTAAAGACATGAAAATGATATGCCCACGCACCAAAAGGTGCAGTGAGCCTATCCCAATACCAGATAATGACAAAACTACCATAAGGAATGAAGAAAGAAACACTACAAGGCAAAGCCTTAGATGTAAGCGACACTTAGGAAAAATGAGGCAACAACATGATTAAAAATAGAGGAAGCCGCCCAGAATGAAGACCACACTATTGAGCAGGAAGCCCGTGAGCAAGATCATAGTCAGAAGGAAAAAATACTGTGAAGGTAATATCCCACATTCAAATGTGGGAGGAAGTTTTTAAAGTTTAATAATCTTGCACATATCCCTTATTGTAACCTAAAGAAAGAGGCCTTTTCTAAAGGAAAGGTGATGTGTAGGTGGGCCCCAAGGAAATGACTTGAAGGTGTGACATCAACGTGACACTAGTCAAAATTTTAAACAAAGATTTGAAAATGCTGATGTGGTAGACATAGGCTCAAATCACGACAAGTGTCCAAATCTGACGATGCCTGCTTTCTCACATTATCAAGATGCAAGGAGGATAAAAAATGCAGGAAAGTGGGTTGTTGACATGTGGCGATGCGAGCTTCGGGTGCAATGACATGGTGGGGACATGTTTGTTCAGGCAGGCACATAGGATCACGCCACGTGGCAGATCCAATGCATTCTGCATTTTCGTAAAATGAAGATGCACGCCAATTAAATAATGTGAGAAAGCAAGCTCGCGACACGTGGCAGCAGGCCCACCTAGTAATGACATGGCATTACATCCAAAGAGGTCAGCCAATCAAATGCTGACATGTGGCACAAAGCCAGTCAAAGAAGAGTTGGCTCAGATGGATAAAGGGTCCGAAAATGGGAAATCATTTTAAAATTTTATTTAAAATTGTTTTCAAATGATGATGCATTCACATTGATTTTAAATCAAAAAGGCATTTTGTTCTAAAGTTTTAACTTTAGAACATTTAAATTTTCCAAATTTTCAAAGTTGCAGATATAAGTGCCATGCCAGGGGGACATTTTTCAAATAGACTTTCAAGGGGTTTTTCGAAGGCAAAATAGGCGATGTTATATATCGTCGAAATCAGGAAAAGATGAACTATCTGATTCTGCAGTTGGTTTTTGCACAGGAAGCAGCTGGTTCATGCTATAGGAGGTTTTCTACCAGGTTCTCAAATTGTAACTATATTTAGGTATGAAAGTTCAGATTTGAATTTTAGCATGGGAATGACTTAAATGTGGTTAAAAGGTAGTTGAAATGCAGTTTGTGTCAAATTTTGATAGTATTCACTCAGTAAAACTTCAAATTTTACTAGCATGGATAAGGCAAATAAAATGCTTTGGTGACTCAAAAGGGTTTCATCATTTTAGAAGAGATATTTTGCAAGTTAATAACACAAATGATGAAACAAGATTAGGTCAGAATGGGAGATGGAAGGAAGAAGTTATTCAGTTATAGAGGATTGCATTTCAAATGGACACTTGTCACTTGAAGATTAGATCCGAGATCCTTTCCTTTTCTATATCTTTCTATCTTTCATTCTTTTGAGGGGTTCTAGTTTTTGGTTCTACTTTTTTTTAAATGAGAGACCATTCATGGTTCCAATCTTGAGTTCTCTAACATCTGTGATACCATTTTTCTTAGTGATTCTTCCTGTTATGAACAACATATTGTATTTCTTTTGAGGCATTTTGTATTACACAATCATTCTTTGTGTATCTTTTGAGTTTTTGTATCTAGATGTTGTATTCTTTTCAATGAAATTAATACAAAGAGCCTCATCTTTTAGTTTCATTATGATTCTCATCTCCTGCTGTTGTTATTTGCAATGTTTTGTGTTTAATAACTAAGAGCTTGAACCTAGTTACATCCCTTTAAGGTTGTATATCAAAATATATTTGCTGTTGGAACAAAGCTCCAAGTAAATGCTTGTTTATACTGATAGGATTTTAGGTTACACCAAAAGGATATCACCATAAGTACGAGAGTTTTAATGAATATTGATGTCTGTTTGCAAGTCAAGCAGATAGACCATATACCTGAATATATGAGTATATTCTAGGTATCCATCTATATGTGAAGATTCAGTTAGTGCCCAATGGATAAGGGACTAGTCATCTTGAAGAATGCATGTTCTTTGCTGTTGCATACCTGATTATGTTGAGAAACCAAATCAAAATGAATATTATTTTCCCATTTTATGTTTTGAAGAACTATAAGTGTAGGTTATGGCTTATTTTTGGTTACTTTCCTTGGTTATGATTAGCTACTGTGATCAGGAGATTTACTAGCACATTGAAGAAGAATATTGACCATATCTACTATAGAGGGTAGTCTTGTAATGAAGTATCAAGATAAATTAGACAAATCCCTCAGGTTTGCCCACCTTGGCTTTGCAGATCCTAAAGTGAAGTGAGTCCTGACATGACTCTGTTAATTGGCCTAGAACTAAGATTTAGCCTTGCTGAATATAGGATTTAGCTCATCCTTAGGCATGTTCCTAGTCTTTGTTTTCTTTGTATCAGGTTTAAATCTACCTGGTATGTTCTTTACCAAAAAGAACACCAACAAAATGGTGACTCCGCTGGGGATTCTATGAAGAAATTCATTGTTAGAACTACTGGAATCTCTGGTATAAATAGCAAGGTCATGAAGTGTTTTCCATTTCTTTGCTGAAGATTCATGTTCCCCAGTGTTCTTATTCATTGACAGCAAAAGTTTAATTGAATTGAATAATTTGCATTATAAAAGTAACTTGAAGTTTTGATAAGTTGCTGTCAAAATTCAGAGTTAATGTCATGTTCTTTTAGTTTGTCAAGAATGTGAAATTATCCTGTTGTTGAATACAATTTGCAAATACCAGTTGTAAGTTTTAGACCATCTTGTTTTGTTTTGCAAGATTGGTTAATCTTTTCTCACTAGGTGAGTGGTGACTCTAAGTATATCTCTGCACCAGTGCTTCAAAATGTGAAGGTATTCTGAAGGAAACAACAGTGGGAAGGCAGATTTGAAGAATTCAATTCAAGTTCTTGACACTGGGTAAAAGAATCAAATGAGATGTAGTCCAAGTGTTAATAAATCTGGTTAAGATTTGAATCTGTTGTTATTTGCAGCATTGAAGTAGTTGCAGGCATCCATATTGAGAGGTATTTTCCACTTTTATGTGTTCTCATTTACATGAAAGTAAGATTTCAAAAGTTTCTCCATCAAATGGTTTATAGCATTAAATAGGAGATTGGTTCAGTATAGTTCAACATGCTCTATGGAAAGTAGATTCAACAAAAGTGTTTTATATGTCAAAGTATGTTTGAAGTTTTGAATTGGTAGAAAGAACTCTAGATCTGCTGCAATTAATAAATTTTGAAAGTGTTTAATGGTGAATGAGTCTTGAGTTTGAAGAATGTTGAGTTTCATCTCATCTAGTATGTAGCTTGTTAGTAAAAGTTTTAGATCTGTTTCTACCAAGTGATATACGCCATTAAATTTTAATAGTATCCATGGTTTCTTGAATACTATGCCTTGTAACCGTAGAAAGTATTTTCCTAAGTTTGGTGGAAACCATAAAAAATCAGCTAGTCATCATGTTCAGTTGTTTAGTGACTTGGTTGGTGATTTTGAAATTGCTCATGAAGACATTCAGATGAAATTGTTTGTTCATACTTTAGAGGATGATGCTAGGGGCTAGTTTTCGTTCCTACTAGCATGTTCAATTTCATCCTAGGATGAATTACTGTTAGCCTTCATGATGCAGTTCGAGGAAAGAATAAGCATCTTTGATTATTTTGATAAGTTTTTGAAAATTCAAATTAGGAATGGTGAGTTAGTTCCTGAATTTAATATCAGATTTGTAAATATTTTATATGAAATTCCTGAAAGCTACAAGCTGGATGATCAAATGTTTTTAGTGGTTTATCTTAGTGCATTTGATAAGAGGATGAGCTATCTATTGAGATATAAAGAACCTAAGACTTTGCATCAAGCATTCATGACAGCGATAGAGATTGAGAATAACATAAAATATGGCTTAACCAGGAGTCACTTCTCTAGAAATGTTTGCCAACAAGATGAGGTGCAAAGCACAAGTCAATGTCATAAGGAGTGTTTAATTTTAGATTAGAAAATAAGCACCCCTGCTGTTGTAAATAGTTTTGTTGAAGGTTCATAAATAAAAACATGTGAACATGAAATCTCTTTGTTGCAAAGAAGAAATGATTCCATTCGTGCTGAAGTGAACGCACATGTTTATGGTATTACAACAACAAATGATAGAGTTGATTCACTTAATGAGTTATGCATGCAATATATAAATCCAGTCATTCATTTTCCCATTGATGATTTGCATTGTGTTGAAAACATAATGAATTAGGAAGAGGAAAGGTATCTATCTCAGTATGAGGATGAAGAACCTGGAAGTGATGCATCAAGTGGCAAAGATGAGATTGCTGATCTGACATATTGTGAAGAAGCATCAGGTGAAGACAATGGCAAGACTTTTTTCTCAAGTCAAGAAGAGGATTGTGATAGTACATATGCGTCTTCATGTGAATCAAATGCTGATTGGGAAGAAGAGAGCAATGATAGAAGTGAGTGTTCTCTTGCTAGTAAAGGTGTGAGTACTATTTCTAAATCTGAAAGTGAGTTTCCATTTCAGAATTGTGTAAATCAGTTTGAGATTGAAAGTTATGAAGAAAATGTGTCTACACAATATGAAGACAAAGAGGTTATCCATAGAGACGTGTTACCTAATTGTGTAGAAGAGTGTTTTGAGGATGAGTGCAGTGATGATCAGTACGTGATTGATCCTGAAATTAATACATCAGCACCTATTGGTAAGATAAATGATGATTTTCTTGCAAGACATTTGAATCACCTATATGAAGACAGTGAGAATTATATTGATTTGATTTCTACATGCCTCGTTGATGGAGTTGATGGTGTGTCCTTTTGTGATGATTCTAATTTTTCTTCTTCATATGCTGAAAGTGTTCATGATAGTGATGTTAGAATTGATTTTAAAGTTTTCACTAATCATTATATGGTGAGGAGTTTGATGTTGATCAGCACATTACTTGTCCTAATGACTACAAAGGCACTTTGCATGGAGTTATCAATCCTCTTTTTGAAGAACACATGGAAAATTCAGATTTAGTTGAGAATGATTTTGATAATGATACTTTATCCTACTACTAGGAGAAATTAAATTTTTCTTCTTCTAAGTTTGATGATAAATCTGATCATGATGCTGATCTAATTATGATAACAAGGTGTTTGATGAGACGGTTATTGAAAATCTGCCTATACCTTGCAATGATTTTTATGATGAATATTTTAATGTGATGAATAATCCATTTGCTGATTGTAAAGAACCATTTGAAGATTGTGGATTAGTTTCAGATGTTGATATTAATGATATGTGTGAGTACAAATCAAACTATTCATTTGATTCCTATCCGGTTATACAAAAGGATACACATTTTGAGGGTATGAATGTTTTTTTTTCCCAAGTTGAATATGAAGCCTTCATATTCAAGAATGATAGCATGCATGAGCCTTTAAATGAAGAGAGTTTTCAGTTTCAATCTAATATGTTTAAGCATGTTGATAAGTATTTTCATATTGAGAAAATGGTTGAAGATGAAATAAGTTTTTATATGCATTATGAAAGTAAGAGTGATGATTTTTTTTGCCAAGTATTCTGTTATATGATGATAATGTGATTGGTAAAATTGATAGGAGAAGAAAATTTAGTTTACTTCATGAAAGTTCAGATGAGAATCATGTTTATGATAGAGGTAAACAATTTTGTTGAAAGTTCGGTGGCCCGAGGCCATTGTGTGTACATAATCTTGGTAGTAGTAGTTGTTCCCTTGCTTTCAATAAGCTGTTCGAGAAAAGTTTTGAAATTTTTTGGAGTGGTTTGCTTTTTCCAGAGATCTAAAATCCTTGATATGCCCGCAAGGGGCATGCATCCCTAGATAGAGCCACTGTTGGGACAAAAATTGTATGCTTCATTTTTAGTCACATCTCAAAAAATTTGATAAATCAAGCCCCATAATGCTTGTGTAATCAACTATACCTTTAAAGCCCTTAAGGTGTTCAGTATTTCTAACACTTTTCATTCAGTTTTCCTAAATGTTCCATGATAATAATTTGTCATTCTGAGTTATCTGACAAAGTTTTATTTTGAACCAATCCTAAATCTACTTTCTACCCCAACTAATATGTAGAATCTAGTCAAGAACCTATTACTTTATGCAAATTTACCACATCTTTTGAAATCCTTTAGCCCTTTCTCAACTTCTTGCTCAGGTCTCGATGATCATTGATCTTGTTCAAATTGATGGACCATGCATTCCTAAATTTTTGAGATGCAAGGCCATTACAAATGTGGGGAAGCACAAAGAGGACATGTAGCATAGCCTAATTTTGTGGGTCCAAGATAATTCAAAAGGTTGACTCATCATTGATCTTAGATAGATTAACGGATGTCGCTTGCTTGCAAGATGAAGATGAGCATGGTTTAAACAAAGCAGACAAGTGCATGAGTGACATCTGTCCCTAGTGAAGACACAAAGAGGTTTTTGTACGAGTGAAGAGGACAAGTTATGAACATCGTCGATCTGTGAGAGATTGACGGATGAGGTATACCCACATTTTCAAGATGCGAGGCAGACAAGTATTGCGGGAATGCCACTTTGCGACATGTGGCACGATGGGACCAAGTGTGGAGGTAACGATGTCATGGGCACCTAATTTTTGAATGCTATGGTTAGGTTTGTCAGAGCACATGCAATAAAAGGTTGTGGACACGTATCACGATTGACCAAATCATGTCATTTTCATATGCCACGTGTTTTGTGATAAAGGAATAGTGCAATGGTTATTGAGCAATTTTTCATCAACCATTGATCTTCTTTAGATTGATGGAGGGCACTAGCCCGCTTTATCAACATGCAGGGAGATTAAGAAAAGTGAGAATGCATTGTAAAGACACGTGTCCTCGATGATATCAAGTCTTGCCTCATGATCTTACACAGATTTTTCCTGACCGTTGATCTTAGTGAAATTAATGGTCGACGCATTCTCACTTTTTGAAGATGCTCGCAAAATAAGAAATGTGAGAATGTGCAAACCTGACACGTGGGGCAAATTCAGGTTGTTGATTCAATTCAGATCTATGGCTCTTGCACATTTGCATTTCCTTAAAAGCAAGAAGTGCCAACTAAAATGGAAATTGCACACATGACTAATTATGATTGGGTTATTTTAGACAAGCTTGTCTAGTAGATTTTGAAGTCATCATGTTCACAGTTTCGACTTGGAAGATCTTCAAGATTGACGATGCATATTTTACTATTGAAGGTGGTATCATTTTGCACATTAATGAGACTTAAAAACCTTTGCATGTGAAAGTGAAGAACAAAGTGTAATAGGTAAGATTTTCCCAATATCAACTTGTGCGATTAGAAATTCTTGAGTCACCTCTAAATGGAAACAATTACTGTTGGGATTGATATAGATTTGGCATGAGTGTCAAGTAGTTGGCTCAAGGATAAAGTGCAGAGTTATAGAGATAAAATGAAAAGGATCCAGGTAAGTTTGTATACCATAGTCTCATCATTTTTTCAATCTGGGTGATTTATTCAAAAGATGTTTCTAAACATTTCACTAAGTTTGAGGGTATGAATAGCGGAAGGATTGCTCGTTAAGAGTAGTTGGTTCTGGGGCACTGATATTTTGAAAAATGATCTATTTATTTTCAAAGGATGGTTCGCAAAAGGAAAGTGGTTAGCTTCATATGCCTGTATATGGTTCTTTGATAGAGGAAATCTAGTAATCAGGTGTCGTAGTCAAGTCATCAAGGTGGTAAGAAGAACAAGGAATAGACTTGGTAAGCTAACAACCTTTCTAGCACTAACATCATGTTTTAAACAAATTTTCAAAGCATCTTAGTTTGATGCCAGGGTAGTAGAAATATTTTAGACCCTGTCCATAGTTTTGGAAGAAGGTGAGGAAGATTTTATACCCTTGGGTATAGTCTTTTCCATTTTTTGTGTGTGTCCCCCCTTCTTGTGTCAGTGGATGGAAAATTTTGGCAGGAAATTAGTTAAGGAAGCAGATGTGGCAGGGGATCAAAGGATCTCTATTTTGTTATTTTTAATAGCCACATTGTTTTTTGGCTTCTGTACTACATGCTAAGTAATGATTCTATTATTTCTGAAGCCGGGCATGATCAGTAAAGGGTGGGAAGTAAAGATGAGTCTCATTCAGTAGTCATCTTGACAAAACCCACGGGCCTAGGTTGGTTTGTATTTTTTAGAGTTGATTTTTTCATTGATGGGGTGGTCTTAGCAATTGCATACACAAAAAATAAGTGGTAAAGTTGAATCAGCAAAAGATTATAATAGGAAGGAGCCTACAGGAGAATATTTGATTTACGTGGTGTTCTGTTAATCATTCCTCCCCTTTTTTTTGTTATAAACTTTTGATATTTTTTGTAAGGGACACTTGTCAGTTCTCTATGCCTGAAGCTTGTTGCATCTCATAGTATTTAAGTGAGATCCCAGGGCTAGAGAAGGGGTTGGTTGGTTGGTTTTCAATTTCAGGTTTCTTGGAGCTCTGCTTAGGCTGTGAAAGCCACACACCCAACATTTCTCTATTGTATGGAAAATCATTTCATGTTTCACGCAGATAGTTCTAGTTTGTTAGGTGATTTATGAGTTATCTTCTATACATTTCATGTATTTGGTTTCAAGGAAAGAAAATAAAGAGCAGCAATGGTTTCAAATTTAGTTTGAATCTTATCTCATGTTTGTGGATCTGTAATCTTTTCTAGTTTATGATCAAAGACCATAGATTTGGTTGCATCTCATTTAGTGATGTATGTGATTGAAATACCTTGCTTATGGAGCAAAGAGCCATGTAACCACTTGGTGTTTATCACAGGGTTTACTGATTTCCTGATGGGATATTCTAAGTATGAGATTCACTTTGATGCATATGTCTATTCATAAGGTGAAAGATAGATCAGGAATTTGGATGTAGTAATATGTCTGAGATTTCCAGGAGATGTATGGTTATAATTCATTTAATTTCCCAATAGATAAGGCACTGATTGCATATAGGATCATTAAATTTTGTTGCTCATACCTGGGTCTTACTGTCATCAATATTTTAAATCATTTTCATTTTGTGTTGAAAGGTATTCAAAGTAAAACTCGCACTTAGCTTTCCAGTTTCATGAGTCATGTTCTTAGCTATTTCAAGCTTGTGATCTCATGGTTAAGCATAGAAGAATTAGGGGTTTCAACTGCTATTCTAGATCCTGAATATGGTTATTTCACTAGTCACATAGTCAGATCTAAAGAGGTTCACCTTCCTAGGTTTTGCAGATCCTGAAGTGTAGAAGGAGTACAACCTTATAGTTGGTCCAAGTTCTTGGTGAAGTGTGTCCGTTATTGGAGATAGCTGCCCATAGATGCAATCTTACCCTATATACTTGGTTATTAAATCATTGTCAAATCAAGAGCCAAAAAAATGGTGACTCTGCTGGGGACTCATGAAGAAATTCATTGATAAAAGGACAAAGATCTCTGGTATAATATATTTCAGTCCAAAAATTTGCATACTCAGTTTTGTATGCAAGGTTTCATGTTTCCCAGTCAAAAATGTGTTCTTTCACTTTGTTAACGGTGTAATGTTCCAAGGTTGTGTGTGAGTTTTCAAATACATGTTATAAATTTTGGACTAGCTTGTTGTCTTATGCAAGCTAGGAAAATCTTTTCTCATTTAATGAGTGGCGACTCTAAAGTATATCTCTACACCAGTGTAATTTGTGAAGTGAAGGGTATTGTGAAAGTTGCAATAGTTGGAATGCAGATTTGAAGAAGTTATCTCAAGCCCTTGGTAGTGGCTGAAAGAAAAGGGTGATGTTGTGCAAGGGTTACTAAATCAAGCATGATTTGAATATGTTTTTCTTTACAGCATTGAAGAATTTTGCAAGCATCACGGGTAAGGTATTTTCTTCTTTCTTGAATTTCTTTTTCAAGAAAGTAAGTTATATGAAAGTTTTCTCCATCAAGTGATTTTAAGCACTACGTAGGAGAAATGTTTTATGTATCTCAACATATTCTATGAAGGATTGTACATCTTGGAATATGTTTGGAGATTTGAGTTGGTAAATAAAGTTTTCAGATCTATTGCAAGTTTTAAATCTAGAAAGATATTTGGTGAAGTTGTTAGTTTGCAAGAGATGGAAAATTTTTGTTCACCTAGTATGCAGCCCATTGACCAAAATCATAGATCCTTTTCTACCAAGAGATACATGCCATTATGTTTTGATGGTATCTATGGTTTCCCTAATGTAATCCCTGATGATATTAGAAAGCATTCGTCTAAATTCAGTGGAAACCATAATGTTTCAGCTGGTCAGCATGTTCAAGTTTTCAATGACTTGATGGGTGACTGTGAGATTCCCCATGAAGATGTACACATGAAATTATTTGTTCAAACTCTAGAGGGTGATGCTAGAGATTGGTTTTCATTTTTACCAGCATGTTCTTTTTCATCCTGGAGTGAGTTGCATGTAGCTTTCATGGAGCCATTTGGAGAGAGGGTGAGCTTATCTGATTCATTTGATAAATTTTTAAGGATTCATATTGAGGAAGATGAGCTTGTTCCTCATTTTAATTTCAGATTTGTAAGAACCCTAAATGAGATCCCTGAGAAATGTAGACCAGAGGATAAAGTGTGCCTAATAGTTTACCTTGGTGCATTTGATAAGAAAATGAGTTACCGATTGAGGAATAAGGAACCTCAAACATTATATCAGGCCTTTATGATTGCCATGGACATTGAGAATAATTTGAAATATGGAATTACTAGGAGTCATTTCTCTAGGGTTTCCTGCTTTCATAATGTCAATAAAAATCAAGAGCAATATTATGTTGAGTGTTCCAATACAGTTCAAAATGTCAACACCCCTACTGTAGCTTTTAATCAGATTGAGAATTTAAATCAGAATGTGTGTATGAGAAAGGCTAGTCTAGTTGCAAATAGAAACACACATGTTCATGATGCTACAGTAGTGAATAATATTTTAGACTCTAATAGGTTTCAGTGACATGTTGATTTTACAGATCAAACATTGGTTACAATAAAAAGTTCTTCTCACAATAGTTATGTGTATGATGATATTACTAATGTTTCCAATTTTGAAGTTGATGAACCTAGATCTCAGTCTTGTGCAAGCAAGAAGGCTGAAAGTTATCTCTCGGATCATGAGTTTGATGTTGTTGATCAGACATGCCATGGAGAGTTAACACAAAGTGAAGAGCGTGAATCACAATCATCTTAGCCACAATCAGAAGAACATAATGCACATGTTGAAAATGTTTCATCAGTAAATGGTAAGATGTATTCTTTTAATCAGTCGGATAGCCAAGAATTGAATTCTCTTATTGAGATGTTGCATTATGTTAATAATGAATTAGAAAGATATGAATCTCAATGTGGGTATGAAGAAGCTATAAGTCATCTTCCAAATGATGATAATGAAGTTGTTTATCCGATGTACAATGAAGAAGCATCATATGAAGGAGATGATGAGAGTGGTTGCTCGAATCATAGTGAGGAAAAAGACACTATATGTTTGCCTTCATATGAATCTGATTTTGATTAGGAGGAAGAAAGCAATGATGGCAGTGAACATTCATCTGAAGTTGAAGGTATGAATTCTTCTTCTGATTGTGAAAAGGAAGGTGAAACTCAGTTGTTTCATCATACAAATCAGTTAGCCAATGAAGATTTTAATAGTGATCTATCCCCAAGGTATGAAGATAAAAGAATGTTGAGTCCAATTCAAGTTAATAATTCTGAAGACTTCAGTAGAAGGTTGTCAAATGCTTTTACATCAAACAATAAAAATCCAACATGTAGTGAGGTGTTTAGGAATGAATCACAGTTAGCTCGTAATGGTTATCCTAAACAAGTTGATAAAGAGGCTGTAAATATAGACACTATATGTTTGGTAGAAGAAATAGAAAAGGAGTCTTCATATAGTTCAGACTTTTCTTCATATGCTGAAAGTTTCCATGAGGATAGGGTGGGTAATGAATTTCAAGTCTATAATAATTTTCTATATGATGATGCTTGTGAGGATGAACATCCCATGTTTTTTCCTAATGTTTAGAAAGGATCACTACATGGATTTATTAACCCATTGTTTGAAGATGACATGGAGGTTTCAGGATTAGCGGGGTTAGATGCAAATGATGATATACTGTCATACTGCTGGGGTAAATTAGATTATTGTTCTTCTATTTCTGATATTGAATCTTCTAATGATGATGTTTTTGGTAAGTGTGAAGATGAAGTGTGCAATGGAGTTGTCTTTGAAGAGAAACCAACACTTCATGGTAAGTTCTACAATCATTCAAATGAGGTAAAAACCAATCAGCACTTCAATTATGAAGATATATCAGGTGGTTGTGAAGTGATGTCAGATTTTGATGATGATGTCATGTATGAATATAAATCTAACTACTCTTTTGACATTCAGCTGGAGATACTTGAAGAGATGCAATGTCAAGGTGAGTTGAAAATTCATGATATATATAACTTTTTCTATGGAGTTGAGAATGAGGACTTTGTGTTTCTACTAGACAGCATGCATGAATCAGTTAGTAGGGATGAGTTTTAGTTTGATGTAAATATTCATGAGCATGCTGATGTTATCTTTCATAGTAAGCAAGACGTTAAAGTTATGCCAAGTTTTTACATGCATTATGAAAGTGAAGGTGTTGATTTCATTTTACCAAGTGATTTGTTACATGATGTTAATCTGATTAGTGAAATTGATAGAAGTAATTTTAGTTTACCTCATGAGGAAAGGAATGAAAATCAGGTGTATGATAGAGGTAAACAATTTTGCTAAAGACTATTGGCCCGAGGTCATCATGTGTACATAGTAGTATAGTTGTTTCCCTGCTTTCAATAAGTTGTTTGAGAGAGAAAGTTTTTGCTATCAAGTGTGTGGTCTGCTTCTCCCAAAGATCTAAATCTTTCCATGATCGCAAGGGGCATGCATCCCTAGACATAGCCACTGTTGGAGCTCAGAATTGCTTCATTTTGAGTGTCCATTTTAAAATTTTGAATCAAGTAAAGCCTATGAAAGCCCCATAAATGCAAATGTACCTAGCTGTACATATAAGGCCCCAGAGGTGTTCAATGTTTCTAACACCCTCCATTTAGCATGTCCACATGTTCCATGAAGTTAAAACATCATTCTGAGCTATTTGGCGAAGTCCTATTTTGAGCTAATTCCAAATCTGCATTTTACCCTAAGTGTCAAACAATGACAAGAGGCCATGTTTGCATATGAATATCTCACACCTAGGAATGTTTTATGAACTTCTGCTTTGAAACTATTTAGTTTCCATACTAGAGAACCTATGTTTCAAATTTCAAGATGTTTCAACACTTCTTATACTTCTTTTATACAAAAGAGAAAATAATTTTATACTTCTTTTGAAGACAATAAAATAAATATCTGGGTCATATGGAGGTGAGGTAAGGGGGATCTCAGATTGAAGGATCTCCTAGTTCAACATTCAAGAATAGAACTCAAATAGCAAAATCATACTAAGATGCTAGTATTTTTTTTTTTTTTTTTCTGATGGAGCCAAGAGAAACTAAGTAGATAATATGCAACATACAGCATGTCTAATGACAAGGAACAACCGAAATAATGAAATGGCAACACTTCCACATCTACACTCCTACAGAACAAAGTTGCTCATGTAAAGGAGTCATCCACGTGTAGGGTAGAAACTAAAGGGAGTTCAACGTGATACTTAAGTGATCCACGTTTTTGCAGATGTCGTGGGTTGCAGGATCCCTCACAGCCACATTACATAAGGATGCTCACATTTTTAATAGTGTCTTCACATCATGGCAAGCAACACCACTTTTTTTACATAAAGGAATAGTCTACATCCAAAAACTATGTGATTGTTATCCACGATTTCCAAAGAGGATGAAATTTCAAGCAAGAAAGGGGATTCTCTATTCATATTTCATGCGAGTAATAATAGAGCATCTATTGGAAGCAGTTTCAATAGGAAGATGACAAAGGTCTCATGCATTAAACAGGGCTCCCATGATGAAAGTAGTAGGGGAGATGTTGTTGACTTGTAGGAGAACCCGCCATATGCAAAGGATGCCCATGTTAAGAAGGAGCCAGTTAGTAACAGAATCTCCAGTGCACAAAACTATAGCATCCAATACAAAGAAAAAGCCCACGCCTTGGTAAAAAGGAGAAGCATGCCTATGGAGCTGTAGGCATAAAAATGAGATGCCCATCCACCAAAAGGAGTAGTGAGCCTATCCCAATGCATGATAATGAAAAAACTACCATAAGGAATGAAGAAAGAAACACTATAAGGCAAAGCCTTAGATGTAACCAACACTCAGGAAAGATGAGGCAGTGACATGATTAAAAATAGATGAAGCCGCCCAGAATGAAGACCATGCTATTGAGCAGGAAGCTCGTGAGCAAGATCGCAGTTAGAAGGAAAAAATATTGGAAAGGTAATATCCCACATTCAAATGTGGGAGGAAGTTTTTAAAGTTTAAATACTCTTGCACATATCCCTTATTGTAACTTAAAGAAAGAGGCCTTTTGTAAAGGCAAGGCGATGTGTAGGTGGGCCCCAAGGAAACGACTTGGAGGTGTGACATCAACATGACGCTAGTCAAAGTTTTAAACAAAGATTTGAAAATGCTGATGTGCCAGACATAGGCTCAGATCACGACAAGTGTCCAAATCTGACGATGCTTGCTTTCCTGCATTATCAAGATGCAAGGAGGATAAAGAATGTGGGAAAGTGGGTTGTTGACATGTGGCAACATGGGCTTCGGGTGTAGTGATGTGGCAGGGACATGTTCATTCAGGCGGGCACATAGGATCGCGCAACGTGGTAGATCTGATGCATTCCACATTTCTGCAAAATGAAGATGCACGCTGATTAAATAATGTGGGAAAGAGAGCTCGCGACATGTGGTAGTGGGCTCGCGTAGTAATGATGTGGCATTACATCCAAAGAGGTCAGCCAATCAAATGCTGACATGTGGCAAAATTTTGGTCAAAGAAGAGTTGACTCGAATGGATAAAGGGTCCAAAAATGGGAAATCATTTTAAAATGTGATTTAAAATTATTTTCAAATGATGATGTGTTCACATTGATTTTAAATCAAAAAGACATTTTGTTCTATCCGATTCTGAAATTGTCGAAATCGAGAGAAGATGAACTATCTGATTCTGCAGTTGGTTTTTGCACAGGAAGTAGCTGGTTCATGTTATAGGAGGTTTTCTACTAGGTTTTCAAATTGTAATTATATTTAGGTATGAAAGTTCAGATTTGAATTTTAGCATGGGAATGACTTAAATGTGGTTAAAAGGTAGTTGAAATGTAGTTTGGGTCAAATTTTGATAGTATTCACTCAATAAAACTTCAAATTTTACTGGCATGGATAAGGCAAGTCAAATACTTTGGTGACTCAAAAGGGTTTCATCATTTCAAGAGAGATATTTTGCAAGTCAGTAACACAAATGATGAAACAAGATCAGATCAGAATGGGAGCTGGAAGGAAGAAGTTATTCAGTTACAGAGGATTGCATTTCAAATGGACACTTGTCACTTGAAGATTAGATCCGAGATCCTTTCCTTTGCTATATCTTTCTATCTTTCATTCTTTTGAGGGGTTCCAATTTTTGGTTTTAGTTTTTTGTAACTAAGAGACCATTCATGGTTCCAATCTTGAGTTCTCTCAAATCTGTGATACCATTTTTCTTAGTTATTCTTCCTGTTATGAACAACATATTGTATTCCTTTTGAGGCATTATGTATTACACAGTCATTCTTTGTGTATCTTTTGAGTTTTTGTATGTAGATGTTGTATTCTTTTCAATGAAATTAATACAAAGAGCCTCATCTTTTAGTTTCATTATGATTTTCATCTCCTGCTATTATTATTTGCAATGTTTTGTGTTTAAGAACTAAGAGCTTGAACCTAGTTACATCCCCTTAAGGTTGTATATCAGAATAGATTTTTTGTTTGAACAAAGCTCCAAGTAAATGCTTGTTTATACTGATCGGATTGTAGGTTACACCAAAAGGATATCACCATAAGTACGAGAGTTTTAATGAATATTGATGTCTATTTGCAAGTCAAGCAGATAGACCATATACCTGAATATATGAGTATATTTTAGGTATCCATCTGTATGTGAAGATTTAGTTAGTGCCCAATGGATAAGGGACTAGTCAGCCTGAAGGATGCATGTTCTTTTCTGTTGCATACCTGATTATGCTGAGAAACCAAATCAAAATGAGTATTATTTTCCCATTTTATGTTTTGAAGAACTATAAGTGTAGGTTATGGCTTATTTGTGGTTGCTTTCCTTGGTTATGATTAGCTACTTTGATCAGGAGATTTACTAGCAAATTGATGAAGAATATTGACCATATCTACTATAGAGGGTAGTCTTGTAATGAAGTATCAAGATAAATTAGAAAAATCCCTCAGGTTTGCCCACCTTGGCTTTGGAGAGCCTAAAGTGAAGTGAGTCCTGATATGACTCTGTTAATTGGCCTAGAACTAAGATTTAGCCTTGCTGAATATAGGATTTAGCTCATCCTTAGGCATGTTCCTAGTCTTTATTTTCTTGGTATCAGGTTTAAATCTACCTGGTATGTTCTTTACCAGAAAGAACACCAACAACACCTACACATATGGAGAGTCTTAGTTGAAAAATTCAATGGGAAGACTAGAGATTCTTCACCTTAGGTGCTTCATTTCATGAGTTGTATTGATTTCATTACATATGCATCTCTTGTTGCATAAATTATATCTCCACATTACTATCACATTACACACCAGTTGTGATTGACCAATGGAAATTCATGAACTCATTAATTTTCATTTAAAATATCTTCCCAAACTTTCCTAGCATGTATCTTGGTTTCCAAAATCCTATCACAAATTAAACCCAAATCATATCTTTCAACTTAATACCCAACTAGTAGTTATTGAAGGTTGGACTTTGGGTACAAAAGTTGGGGCTCATATTAGGGAAAACACTTTTTGATAAATTTGAAACCCAAATGCAAACCTCTTAACCTTAAATTTCTAAAAAGTTAAGGTTCGGGGAGAGATATTAAGAAATATTTGACCATTATCTCAAACTCCCTAACTCTAACTTTCAAACCTCAACATTTTGGAAAGTTATGATTAGGGGAGAGAGAGTAAAGAATGTGCTAATGTGTTGATTAATGGTGACATTTCTATCCCTCAAAAAAATTAAGAAGAATTTTTGGAGATCTAGTAGGAATATTGTGTAATTAAGTTCCTAAAGTTAAAGGTCCAATATCATCTCCCCATGGAGCCAATCATTGTGGTGCTTGATACGCCATGGCTGGGATAATTTTATTCAAAGGTTTTAAATTGATGGTGGTGGGAACAAGGGTCCCTAGTATGAGTAGACCTTGAAAAGCTACCATAGAAATAGTAACCTTTAGTGGCAAAGATGATCTACTAACTACCTTAGTCTTTCTTTTCTTCTTAGGAGTGACCAATTTGAAATCTAACTTTCAAAGAGCTTCAAAATCCTCATCTAGTAGGCCTTTATGTTTGTCCACTCAAGTTTTTGGTTTTTCAACTAGCTTATTGGTTATTGTTCACCTAACTTTGAGTTGAAACAAGATTTGGTTCATCCCTTCTTAGAACTTGTGCAATTATTTCTACAATTGCCGCTTCTTGTCTGATGGGTATTCCTCTCAAGAATTTTCCAAACTCTTCTTCTTGCTCTAAGACTTAGCTTACTTGTTGATATTGCTAAAAAAAATTTCTACACCTCTAGGCAAGTGTGTTCAAATCTAAAATAACATCTTCCTAGGTGTTTTGCAAGCCAAGATTTGGTTGGAGAACTGGAGACAAGTTCTCTCGGGGTAGCACCATCTTGCTTCATCATAGGTGACTAGAAAATATTTCTTCTTTGATCCCCCAAAAACATTGCCAAAAATCTATTTGTAAAAAGCTTTGTTACTTGAAATATACATGATTTGTTGCAATGAAATTTGTGTGGAAAATCAATTTCTCCAATAGTTGGATAAGCCCTTGATATGCAGCCTTGCTCTACATTTAGAGGGGAAACTCCCTTGTAAGATGTAATATTTGATTTTTCAATGAAGATGTTTCAAACTTGAAGGATCAAAAGAAAGCTATTGATGATGAATTCACCAAATAGCTCCAAATCTTTCTTGGATTAACATAAACCCCTAACAAGAACAATCAAGATCTACACTTGAAGATTACCAAGAGCACAATACTAATTCAATGATTCATGAACATTTGCAATATACCATGAAAATACTCATTACAAAGGGAATCAACACTTTCACACTTCAACAATTCATATTTTTAAGAAAGAGAACTCAAAATGCACATTCCTATAATTTCTTGCACCAAGAACATAAGAAGAAATTTCAATACAAAGACAAAATTTGTACTCAGTTTCCAAAAATAATCCTATCACTTAAATTCTACATAAAGTGTTCCCTTATTCTGAAATCCAAAAAGTCCTTTTACACATGTTATTTATGAATTTATAATCTATTGTAGCATAACAATTTTTTGGGTTCATAACCACTCAAAAATTTAGATTTTGAACAATTTTGAGGATGGTTCATAACTAATTCTAACTTTTACAAACTCTAACTTTCAATTCTTAACCACAACTAGGAAAAAGTTAAGATGTTGACTAAAACCAAAATTAATTCTAAAGTTGACCTCTTTATATAAAACATAAACCAAACACTGGAGACAACTTTAGACACTCCTACTTCTAACTTTCAAGTGTGACCACTAATAATTCCTACACCTTCCTTTTGATTTGGAGGTGCTATGAGTAGCCGAGTCTAATTTTCCTTGTATGATCTAAATTATTTGATTACTTGTGCCAAAGCTATATTTTTTATGATGACCAAACTTTGCATTTTCATCTTGTATGGATCATGGCTCCTCTTAATTTGATCCAACTCTAGGGTGTGACCTGGTGAGTTTTGAATACAAGAGTCCAATGCCACTGAGAGAGTACTCAATCTTACCACAATGTAAGCATTTGAACACTACTTACTACCAAGTTCAGCACTGATCTTTAGTTCCATGCATTCCAAATTGGAAGATATTTCTAGATCTTGAGTATGTCTATTGATAGGAATACCTTCTATAGTTGTTGGTACATTCCCAAGGATATTATTTTCAATTGTTTGCAAGCATTTAGGATCCTATATTCTTTTTTTGATTTCTAATCCATGCTAGCATACTTCCATTTGATGTTTTCTAGACATATGTCAATTTTCTCTTCATCCCCACTTGTGACTAATTTCAAAGATTTGACTATATGACTATCCATTCCTTTAATTTCTATTAAGTTACAATCAATTTCTCTCCATAATGATTATTGTTCCTTAAGAGTTGCTAGTTCCTTTTGAATGCTTTGTTGTATGTGATTTGCCTTAATGTATATGAACTTTACTTCCTAAAACAAGCTCAAGGATTTCTCCTTCATGTGCTTTATCCATGCCTTCACCATTTTACCCTATGTTTGGATAACTCTCCTATGTTGTGAATAGTACTTTCATCAAACATATTTTCAGGACCTTTTATTATTTCTATAGTAACCCTAGGATCCATGAATGAATAACCTATCATTGATATGATACATGAAGAAAGGTCTTGATTTTGGTGCTTGAGTTGATTCTTAGTTTGCTTGTCTCTTTTTGACTATTCAATTAGGACAACAGTGACACTTGGAAATTGTGTTCTCTACCTTCATGAGTATTTCAATCTAAGTCCATTTGAATAATTTTAAAATTAGACTCATCTACCTCATCTATGTTCTTCTCGAAGATAGGTTGTGCGATCTCAACAAATAGGTTTCCTGAAGTGGGATCCACTATTAGTCTAGAATATATCCTAGTCTTCTTCACCTTCATACCTTTATGTACTAGATCAACCACCAAATATACTTTATTGTTTCTAATTGGATCACTCTTTTCTTCATTCTCTCAAAAAATTTATGCAGCCAAGATGATGTGGTAATGGTAGATGAATCAATTATTGAAGGAACCTATAGTAATATAGGTGAGAGCCATTGATCATTTGTATTTTTTATGTTTAGAATCTCTTGAATCTTTTCAACAATTTTAGAAGATGATGAGAGAGCATGAGAAGTTATAGAGTGAATCATTTCATCTATGAATCATGATGGCAAGGTATTCATCTTGGGAGCTTCATCTATCATTTTTAGAATTGGATTCAAAGTTTTCCCTTTGCGTTTTGACCTTTTCTTTCTAGTGATTATATTGATCTCACATAATGAGATTAGATCAATTCTTTTGTAAGGATCTCCACCACCATCTCATCCTTGTGTTCCCTGTGGTGAACCAAAAATAATAGGTGGAGAGAATGGAAAGGTTGAACTGGATGTACCTTCTTGTGAACCATTGTTTTTCTTCACATTGCTTTTCCCTATTGTCCTAGTGGTTGTGGCTTCTTTGGCTTTACTACTTAACCAATTCCCTTTTATCTAAATAAAAAAGAAGGTTCTCTCCTTGAGATATTTCAATTTTGGTAAAGATCAATTAATGTAAGTAAATTCTAATAGCTGAATTTTTTCAACAAAGAAAGGGTCAATTAGATTCGATCCATCTTCTTTTATGCCTATCATGTCCCATCGCATCTTGTAATCAATGATCTATTGTACTTTAAATCTCATCCAACCCCTACTTCTCAGCACAAATTCATTTGCACAATTCTCCTAGTAATCTTCTAGTGTAGAAAAATGAGAATAACTAGGTCTTATTGTTCAATTTTTTTTAACATATCCATTGCCATCAAATGGGAAACTACTTTGAAAAGATTAAAGTCATTCTCAACATAGATCTTTCAATATTTTGGGCATCTGAAGAGGAAAGACAACTATAGTGTCTGATGCCAATTGGGAAAGGGGTAGATCTCTTATTCCTATATTTCTTTTTCATTTGATCAATTTGTCTCCAAACTTCTAAAAGTGACAAATTGTCATCTACCAAGTGAGGCAACATAAGAGGGCAATCTTGAAAATCTCCAATGTGAATCTAGGGAAACAATGATATTGTATGAAGAAACTCCCATAAATGCTAATGAGACTAGATGCTATAGGATAAATTTAGAGCCCTATGTCTCCCTATATTCCATGGCTATGGGCATATAAAAAACATCATTTACTCTGTAGAAGTGCACATTGCTTTGTTTCAATTGCAACTGGGGGTAATAATTATAATTTTTTGTAACCACATTGTACTCCCCATAAGGATTGAGACCAGGCCATGATTACATGCTAGAAATGACATACATAAGTTAAGAAGACATATAGAATCCCCAATTTAGATTGAATTGAGTCAACTGATGGTGAAGGATGTCACTGATCATCTCCCCCCAATCAACAAATTGTTTTCTAGTGGTGATGGCATTGATATATGGAAATATCCAATCTTGGAAATCCTTAGCTATCTCATTCTAACTTCCCTATGATAAAGAGAATCAAATTTGAAATATCTTCATTGAAAAATGTTATTCAAAGAGTCCTTGGTATCCCTTTCCTAGGTTGATCCAACCAACTTCTAGCAATAATATTTAGACACTTCTTTTTATTCTAGAGGAAATACCCTTGAGTACCTTATCTAGAAATCTCTATGAATTCTTCCCTCACTAGCAATCTGAATGAAATTGATACAGATACTAGATCAAGCCTCACCATGGCATTTCCTTCTAAGGTCTTAATGTCTCTAGAATTTAGATCATATGCTCTTATACATTCCAAAACTAGACTAGATGTCCTCCTGCATGGGACAACCCACTTTCTAGTATTCCTTTTGCTAAAAGTGATCTATCCTCCTTACTCATTCCTTGCCAAAGGTATGCAATATCAATATGCCCAATTTTGGTGTCTCATATCTTGGGAAGTGTGCTTGTCAATATTGCATGAGGCTACTTGCCTTGGAACTTATATAATATTGTTTTTCTTCCCAACCTCTAGTTCTAATGACTAGTAAAATGTCATTCTAAAATTCCAACCACTATGCTTTAATTTCTTTTACATATATCTTAAAATGCCACATACTATCTTCTTACCAATTCAAGACAAGTCCTCCAAGTTATCTTCTCATAAGATCATTCTAATCTAGTCTATTTGATCTAAAATATCAAAAATTCACTACCATGCTATGAGTTCATATTATTCATTCTATTGGCCAATTGAATGAGCTGATTTCTATATAAAGTGAGCTTGAGCTTTACTGTCTCTTGCATAAAAATTAATTAGAGAATTAAAAGATTATATGGATCTTCTATGTGTAGATCACACATTTCACATACCAAGATATTGTGAGCTTGAAAGGTTGACATATTGGATCTCATTCCCTCTATATCTGTAGCCTCCTCATAGCACACATGTTCTTTAGAAATTTTGGATTCTTTTGACAATTTACAACCTTTCCAATTCCACTGACTCCTACCTTTATCATTTCCATATATATCCCTTGTTGAAAACCATAAGATTGTGCACATTAGGCTAAACTTTACACCCACATGTTGCATTCACAAGTGATTTGTAAAACTTTATCAATACCATTTTGGTCCATCTATATTCTTTTGAACATTGCACATGTTTAATACATAGTAGAGGGATTATGTCAAACATGTCAATTTCATTATTTGTGAAATCATTTACCATGACTCCTATAATGTTTCACTATATATTTTCTTGTAAACTAACCATATATTTCATGAATCAAGGATCATACATGTCAACAAAACCTCCAAGATCCAATTTGGTTGATTGATTGTCCTTGACTTCTCCATACTTTCTACCTATAAGATAGAAAATGCTTTGAGGCATTAGGTCAAATAGTTAGTGCAAACCAAATCCAAGTTTTACTCTGCCTTGATATGTTATAGGAATGTACCATGGGATTTAGTGGATGATTCAACTAATTGGTGATGCCATCATGTTATGATTACCATAAATATGTTGTGCATGATCGTATGCCTCAAAGACTTCTAAAATTTCAATGGTGATCAATATTTTCTTAGTGACTATGTTTAAGATGTTCAAAGAGAATCAAATTGGGTATTTGATCAAACCATTCATCCATATTCTTATAAAGTTATGATTTCACATTAGTCATACACATCAATAGACACAATAGACCACAATCTGCATTATCTAAGTATGGGTAAATCAAGATGACATAAATACTTATCAAAATTTTGCCTCACCTGTATGTTCACCATGAAGGCTAGAGATTCTTCACTTTAGGTGCTTCAATTCATGGCTTGTATTGATGCCATTACATATGCATCTCTTGTTGTAGAAATTAAAGCTCCACATTACTATCACATTACACACTAGTTGTGAATGACCAATGGAAAGTCATCAACTCATAATTTTTGATGTAAAATATCTTCCCAAACTTTCCAAAATTATGTCAAAAATTAACCCCAAATCACATCTTTGAAGGTTGAATTCTTTTAGATAAAGTTCAAACCCAAACTAAAACCTCTTAACCTGAACTTTCTAAAAAGTTAAGGTTCCCGAAGAGAAAAAAAAAAAAAAGGATTCCTAGAAAGAGATTAAGAAAGATTTGACCATTATCGTAAACTCCCTAACTCTATCTTTCAAAGCTCAACTTTTTGGAAAGTTATGATTTAGAGAGAGAGAGAGAGAGAGAGAGAGAGAGAGAGAGAGAGAGAGAGAGAGAGAGAGAATAAAATTTGGTGGATTTAATTTACTTTTCCCCATTTGAATTAACATTTGAAATTTGGACATGATGAAATACCAAGTCAACAATTTGTAAATTAAGCATCCCATATTATCATTATTGTTTCTTATAGCTTGTAGCTTTCTAAAGTATGGGTGTATTGTATCATTGACTGGCAGTCAGGTGGGAAGGGTTCCACAATGTGTTGACACCATTGGTTGGGTGGACCAACAAGGAGGGATAGTTTGACCCATACTCCAGATGGTATTTGGTGTGGTAAGTGTCCAACTAGAGCATGATGATCTTGCCCCCTTTAGGATATGAGCATGATGAAAAAGAGGACCAAAATCAATTTAAAAAAAGGGCATACAAAGGAAAAATCTTTTTTTTTTCACAGCACTCTAGTAGCATCTCAATTTGGGGAGATTTATGAGGCAATGTACTTGGTCAGTAATGTGATCAACCACTTTCCTAATGTAAATGAGTCCAGAGTTGCCTGGAGTGTTTATACATGACATCTTCTTGGAAGTTTGATAACCATGAAGGTATTGTCCACAAGTTTTGTTTTCAAATTCATTAAGTTGATCTTCATTAGCTAGGCTTGAATTACAATCATAAACTTCCATTGCTAATGATTTTTCAATATATCAATAATTACTTACAAAGAAAATATTGTCTATATATTAAAAATTCAATGACAATTGTAGGGTTACTATTCAAAAAAATGTATACTTTGTGCAAGAAAGAGCATGGAACTAGATGGTATAGACAAATTATATATATTGGAATTGGTCAATGTATAATTGGGAAAATTAATAAATGAGGAAAAATATTTTACACTTTCATGATCTACAAATAATTTTATTGTTTGTATAAAATAAAATTATTTTTAATATATCATATATTTTACAAACACTTTCTTTTCATATTTCTAAAAAAAATTGGATAACTTCTTTAAATTTAGAATATCTCATTCTTTTTCTTCATTGTAACATATGAGTTTTATATGCCATGTAGTTTTTTTTCTAAAAACATATCTAATGGATTACAATATTAAAAAAAGTAAATTATATATCATCTCAGTTCATCATGAACATTTAATATACATAAGACAATATTGTAATTGAGGCCATCAACAAGAACATGTTTTCAATAAGACAAATACATAACTTGATACCATCCTACACATAGATTGATTTTACATTTGATAGGTAGAATATTTAATGAAAATTTTCAATTTTTTTTAATAATGACAATACATAAAAGAAGAAAACTCATATTTCAATAAATCATAGATGTAGTCTATCACAATGTTAAATTTTTCATCTGCGAAAACTTCTTTAGAATTATATCAATTCTATTGAAGTAATTCTTCTCTAGCTCATTTTCATCAGGATCAATGACACTATTCCTCCAAAAGATACTCCATATGAAAATTCTAGTGCTATTGCATGCCATGGATATTGAGTGCTTTTATTTTTGTTGTTAAATTAAATAGGAGGAGGAGAACCCAACTTTGGCTAGGAGCAATTTTTTGGCAGAGGACACCCCCATAAGTTAGGATTCCCTAAAAAAGAGGATTCTCCAAATGTGAGTATATGTTTTCCTTGTTGTGTACCTCCTAAAAGGTTGTTGTTTGATAAATTCAAGACACCCAAAGATCTTAGAGCTTCAAGGCCTATGGGGACCTATCCAAAAAAATAATTTCTTGAAAGGTCTAGTGCTTCCAACTGTCTTATTTCTCCCAAAATAATTGGAATGTTCCCATTCAACTTATTCATTGAAAGGTTTAGTGACCTCAATCCCTTCAAGTTCCCAAAGTCAGAGGGAACTTGTCCCTCCAATTCATTGTTTGAGAGATCTATGGATGTGAGAGTGGAAAGGATATATGGATAGTGCTCAAGTCTACTCTTTGAATTCATATCCAATCCATCTTGATATATATTATCACTATATATAATACCACTATGAAAGTGGATAATACAAAACCATCTTGACTTTCAATCGTCATTGCTTGCAATGATACAATAATGGGTGGAATCTATCTTGAAATTTGATTGGAAGAAAGAAGCAAGATTTGAAGATTCATTAACTGACCTATTAGTAAAGGTATATTGCTAGTAAAAATTTTCTTATTCATCAACAATACTCTTAGATTTGAAAGATTTGTAAGTGATGGTCGTATTTCACCTCGAAGAAGGTTGTTCCCAATATCAAGAACCTAGAGATTTGAGCATTTTGCTATTGAGGATGGAAATGATCCAATGAGATAATTATTGTGAGAAATTAATGAGTATAAGTGACTTAGCTTACTAAAAACATGCGGCAAGCTTCCTTCTAAGCTATTATTACCCAAGTTTAACATAGCCAAAGAAGAGCAGTTAGACAAGCTTTTAGGGATCGCTCCTATTATTTTTTTGTTTGCAAGATTTAGCCACTCAAGGTAATAAGTTTCCTAATCTTGGAGGAATATTTCCATTGAAAAAAATTTCATTGAGAAGCAACACTTGCACATGAGAAAACCACATGGATGGGATGTGCCCGGTAAATCTATTTCTAGATACATCTAGTTGTACTAGGTTTGGTGAAACTGAAGTATTTGGGAATAATCTACCTTGTAGATTATTCATTGATAGACTTAGATAATACTATTAAGGGTTTGTTTCCCATATCCATGAGGAAATTATGCCCATAAGGCTAACATTACTTAGTTCTAATTGTTGAAGTACAAATTATGTTAAAATCCAAAGTGGGAATTCAATACCAATCATACATGACATGATATATAAGTGAGATAACTGAAATGATGGAATCTAGGTAACACTAATATTTAGGATGTAATCAAATAAATATAAAATATCTAGGTTTTCAAGGTTGTGAAAGAAAGTTTATGAAATTATTTGGTGATGATTTAGTGATAGGGTTAGGGTGAGTAAAGAGGGTGAAATGAGGAAGAAGAAATAGTTTCATTGAAGTGATTCTCATAAGCATCCAATCCAATGAGGGAGGAAAGTCGAGAAAATGAAGAGGGAATGATCCCACTTAACCAGTTCTTTGGAATCCACAAGTCTTTGAGTAGACTACCTTGTAACCCCTTTCAACCCATTATATGACAACATATGTTCTTAGGGGTCCTAGGATCCTTAAGGAAATACATCATGTGTTTGAATGGGCTGAAAGGGGTAATAGGGTACCCTATGACCCTTTTTAACCAATTAAATGATAACATATGTTCCTATGGGTTCTAGGACCCCTATGAACATATATCATGTCTTCAAATTAGTCAAAATGGGTCATAAAGTATCCTATGACCCCTTTCAACCTATTATATGAAAACATATGTTTATAGGGATCCTAAACTTCTAGGGACATGCATCATATATTTGAATGGGTTGTAAGCATTGAGGAGTTATGAAATTTAACTATTTCTAACAAAATTCTTATGTCTAGAACAAAAAATAGATGAGAATATGGATAAGCTAAATAAAGAAAATTAAGGTAAACACTTGAAGGAAATGGAAAGATTCACACTAATAAGGCATTAGAAATAGGATCTTAGTTAGAGAAACATTTGAAGACAATAAAAAAAGTATATCTTGATAATTATGTCCTCCACGCACTATCCTTGAAAACTATTCATTTCAAGGTGTGATATCATATACCCACAAATTGAGAACACCATAGGAGTCATTGAAGGCCACTTCAAAATTTAGGAGATCTTTAGATTCATGGGAAGGACGTCTATTGGATATTAGTTGATGTGAAATAGAAGGGTGTGGTAATTCACTACGAATCATATCATGTTTGTGTTGAGGATGTAATGTCCAAAGAATATCCAACCATCCTTTCCTTATTCTTTTCATTTATTTTTTGAAAGGATGAAAAATATTTATGCATTTTGTATGTGAAAAATAATAAACAATGATATTTCCCTTTTTTCTTGTAGATGCAACCTTTAATAATAAACCACATTTTTTTTTTGTTATGTGTCTATTATTTATATTCTTCATTTTAAAAGAATATTTTTTGTTTGATATTATTTTATATGCTTTTTGAACTCAAGAATTATTATTAGAGCTCAAGAGAAGTATTAGAGGTTGTGAAGAAATTAAGAAAAGAAAGAAGTAGTAGTAAACAGAGAATAAAAATACTATCTTCAAATAACAAAATGTGGAAGATATAGCTGAAAGTCTTGATGGTGCAAAAAGATCTTGTGATAATATTTAAAGGAAGTTAAAAGAAGCCATTTGTAATGTTTAAGGAAGAGTGGGAGAAATTAGACAAGTGGTGGTGAAAATAGTTATTTCCCTTTCTAATAATGTGTTGTTTAATGTTGCAAAAAGGTCTTTGAGATCATGTATCCAACAAATATGAAGATAATGTTGATGCAGTAGTTCTTTCTATAGGAGAATCTACAATGGATGTTTGGATTTTAGAGTTGGGAGAAACATATCAATGCCACTTCATGCAAAGAGTACTTCAAAAAATTGAAAGTGGTATTTTTTGTAAGGTTTATCTTGGTAATAATAAATCTTGACATGTTATTAACAAAGGGGATTTTTTTTCAAACTAAAATATATATTATTTTGTCTTATATGTCAATTTTTTATTTACTTCCCTTTTTAAAATGTTGTTTGATATTATTTTATTCACTATATTTGAACTAAAGAATCAGTATTTATTTCTCAAGAGAATTCATATCAAAGATTCTAATGAAATTAAAGAAAGATGGAAGAAGTATGCAAACATAGAATCGAGAAATTCTTAGGGTAAAACTTTAGAATGTGGAAGCTACAATGGAAGCCTTCTTGGTGTAAAAACACCTCGCAAAAAAATCAAAAGGAAATAAAAAGGAGCCAACTACAATGTTTGATGAGAAGTGAGAGAAATTGGAAAAGCAGTGGCGGTCATAATTTCTTCTCTTTCAAATAATGTGTTGCTATTTGTTCAATGATACAAAAAAAAAAGAGAGTGAAAGGTCTTTGTGATTTCTTATGTGACACATGAAAATAATGTTGATGCACTATTTCTTTCTATAGTTGAATCTATAGTGGATGTTTAGATGCTAGATATTTCTAGAGCATAATTGGAGCTTTTAGAAAACCTTCAAAGTGCTATATATAGTAAGGTTAATAGATCTTGAGATATTATTAGTAAACGGGGTATTTTTTCCAACTAAAAAATAAAAATAAAAATAATAGGCTACTATGGAATTTTAAATATGAAACTTTCAAATCAAGTAGATGTTAAAGTGACAAAAAGAGTCTTGATTATTGTTAGAGGTAGAAAATTAAGCATTTTTATGTGCTAGAGAGTCACATTGAGATAGTGGTTGAGAAAAAAAATTTAGACAGTGACTCAAAGATTTGGAAAAATAGACATGGTCACATGAATATTCTATATGTGACAAACAAAAGATTATCAACTTCTCTACCATGGAACATGATAAGAAGCACTAGTACATTTGATACCAAACTCTGACAACACTCTCATCGCAATTTTGGTGTCACAAGCTATTTCCCTTGAAAATCCAATGGTCTACCATCAAAATTGTGATGAAAACATCAAAATTTCCATGAGACTTCCACTAGAATTTAGTACCAAATGTACTAGTGAAGACACAATTTTTAGACCTAGTATATTCAATTATTGGTGGGTTTAATCAGTTTTTTATTTTTTTCTAGATGACTACATGAGAAAGGTTGGGGCTTCGATGTTATATGAAATTTCAAGTAATTAGATATTTCTCAAACCACTTTTGAAAAGACTTTGGATATACCTTTCATAGATATATAGATTCCACAGGATTTGTCAACATCTTACCAGCTTGTGAAAACATTAGAATTTCAAAAATGAGTATGGATATCTTGATACAGAGAATGTCCTAAGAAAACTATTGGAGATGAATCAATTGAAGAGAGAATAATGTAGCAATTCAATTTCAATCATGTTTAGTTGTAAAATCTAACCCTCACTACCTTTGTGTGTCTTCTTTTACCCCATTCCTTCTTATTTATTCCCTTCTTATTTATTAAATAATACACATTAAGGATGTAGAAAAGAAACACTTCATGTATTGTTTCTTACATCATACATAAATTAAAAATATATATGTTTTTCTTGTGGATATAATATATTATAATGATTAGAATAACATAGAGGGAAGGGGTGTGAATCAGTTATCCTCAAGTCCAAGTGTGCCAATTCAAATTTTAACAACTTCAAATAAATTATTAAAACTCATAAATTCACTTGGCCAATATAGCAACCCATCTACAACTTTTTTGGCATTATGTTATATTTTTCATTAGTGACAACACTTATTTGATTATGAATGGTTACCAAGATCATCACTTAGTCCATAGTTTATACTGAGCATTCAATAGTTACCTTGTAAGTTCAAAAGTTAAGTAGTTCACATCGAGTATTTATGAAGCTATTGAGTGAATGTGCAGTTCAATAGTGTTTACCAAGCTTACAATGTTCACTAAATAGATAATGGTCACTAAGTTTTATAGTATCTACCGAGTCATCAGTTTGCATGATATGAAGCCAGTTTCTATTGAGTGATGGATGTGTAGTGTTTATCAAGTGATAGCAAAGTAAATGAAGGATTTAGTATTTACTGAGTGACACTATATCTATCAAGTATCCAATGGTTACCAATTTCCAAGCTATGTTGTGTGATTAGTGTGGGCTAAGCTTCTACTTCTACCGAGTGCATGACGATGCTAAGTAATGTAGTGGATGCTAAGTATCAGAAGGTCACCAAGTTAGCTTGAAGAACCTGAGTTTTCTACTATTTGGTTGACTCAGTAATGTTTTGTTTCCTTGTGTTTTAGCTGACCTTGCAATTGTAATTATTAAAGTAGTATATATGTTTGTAAAACCTTTAACAAGGTGGACCTAGCAGTCCAAATTGCTCTTAACAGAGTAGATCATCAGAAGTGGTCAATGTAAGCCCTAACAGGCCAACTTTATACTACAATAATGAGGTTTTGTGGGTATCATCCCCACCTAGTTTTACTTTCTATTCGGAAGGTTTCTGGGTCACCAAAATACTGTTTTCATGTGTTATGAATGTTTATTTTTTCTCATGCATGCAGTAGATTAGATAAATGAATGGTGAATGATTTATATGGTTAAGTAATTAATTGATTTAGAATTTTTTGAGGTTACTGATTCACCCCTCCCCTCTCAGCAACCTAGCTAGTCTTGATTATTTCCAATAATTGGTATTAGAGCTTTGTGGTTCTTAGGATAGAGTTTGACAACTTGAGAAAAGATCAAGGGCAATGGAAGTATTTAGACTTGACAAAGCTATTGAGAATGAGAAGCTAGATCTAGAAATGGCCATACCTCAACTTAAGGAAGCAAAAGTACATCTTTCTCAATCCCTAAAAAGAAGGAAGGAACTTGCAAGATAGATGAATGACCATCAGTATGTTGAAGAAAAGATTGAAGACTTTTTCCCATCAAGTAGCTCAGACAAAGCAAATGAGGCAATCAAGGAACTACTAGCAAAGAATGGCTCTTTGCAAGAAGAGGTAAGGAAATTGAAAAGTGAACAAGAAATTTAGTCAATAAGAATGTGTGAAATCTTGGAAAAAAGGAATAAGGCAAGTGAAGACCTAGAGGCAAGTAGCAGTGGAAATCAAAACCAATCCCTTTAGCAAGAAAGTCTTATCAATCAGCTCTCCAATGCAAATGAAGAAATCATGAATCTGAGAGCTGAAAATGAAAGCTTAAGGAATGATTTAATTACTGAAAGATAGATCAATGAAAGATTGAAAGCTGATCTAATTTCTAAAAAGAAAATCAATGAAAGAATGATGAAATCTCAAGCAGATATGGATCAACTAAATCAACAAAGTGAGTAGAATCTTCATAGGCAAAAAGGTAAAGCAGGACTTAGCTACAAAGAAGAAGGGAATCTTCCAAACAAGGTGCCCAAAGCAATCAAAGACCTACGTACAATCACTATGGTAAGTTAGGCCATACATCAAACAAATGTTGGAGCAACAAAAAAGAAAAATTCAATGGAAAATGCTACAATTGCAGTAAACATGGTCATAAAGCTAATGAGTGTAAGGAGAAACCAAAATTTAAAGGAAAATGTCACAAATTTAAGAAAAAAGGTCACAAGGCATCTGAATGTAGATCCAAACCATTCAATCTAGCTAAACAAATTGTCAAGGCAATATTTGGTTGGGATTACAACACTTGGTGCAAATGTCACCATTGTGGAGAATATGGACACATTGGCATAGATTATACAAGGAATCACTTGAGAAAGAGAGATTCAATAGTAAGATGTTATACATGCACTAAAATTGGTCATAGAGCTAAAAATTTCATGAACATAGGAAGAGTTGAAGATGAGAAGAAAGCCAAAGCTGATAACATTAGGAAGCAGATGAGACAATAGTGGATTCCTGAATCTACTGAGTAGAACAACTCAAATAATGGCAATGTCACTCAAGAAGTGGGTGACTCCAGCTTTTCCAATTAGATTCTTCAAAGGAGGGACTAGAACTACATCTACAAGCTAAATATTGAGTAGTTCCAAATGGAAGAAAGTAGAAGATCCAAATCAATATTTCAGATACAAAAGGATCACATGAGTTTAGTTCATATCGAGCAAGGTTAGTTATAGACTCGGGTGAGCTAGGTTGGGAGTAATGAAAGTTTTGTTTGATTATCGAATCACAAGTTTCTATTGAGCTAGTGAGTGGATGACAGTCTGTCATGCACTATGTCAGAATGGTACCTAGCATTAATGGTGAATTTTCATCAAAAGGGGTAGAATTCAACTTCATTTTTCATTGCATCTTCAGTATTCACAAAGCAAAGAGATTTCTAGGTGCACACAAGAAATTCCAAGAAATTTCAAGAAAATTTGAAGCAAAGAATTTGTTCAAAAATTTCCATCACTTGTCAAGCAACAATGGCATCCACAAGCACTGGTAGCAACAAGGTGAAAAGGGGTTAAGAAATGTTGGTCAAGGGTGTGGAATGGAAGGCACCCAATTTCAAGCTAGTTCTAGCAGTTGTGGAGGCACTCGACCCTAATGGTACACAATCCCAAATTTGACCAAAGGTACTATTAATTAACAATATACGCACTCATTTTAAGTGTTCTATTCAGGAGATAGGAACCCTAGAAATGGATAGTGCTTTAGAGGAAATGTGTGTTGATGGCTCATTGAAAGATGAACATAAGCATCTTAAAACAAAAGGGTTGACACATATCACACACCTACTGAGGAGTTTCCAGATAAAATGGATTAGGTATATTCTTAGCCATGTACACAATGGTTAGTTATGGTTACAATAGCCCATGTTGATAACCAAGAAGATGATTCAAAAGATTACTAGCCTTCCCATGTTGAGCAAAAAAAATTCAATGAAAACCTTAGGTTAGGATGAACTCCAGAAGAAAACCCTAGCTGAGTGGGATAGTAGAGGTTTGAAAATCAGCACTATTTCTGATGTAGAGTTAAGATTTGGTATTCATTTAATTGCCCATAAGATTTACAACTCCAACCATTTAAATAGCATGACATGTGATGTAGTGAACTTAGCATTTAAATTTGTGAAGAAAAACATGGAATTTGACTTGTTAGAGTTACTACTAAAGCAATTAAACAAGAATATGGATAACATCTAAACATCAAAGAACAACCCTTATGAATTTGGTTCTTTGTTGACATGTCTTTTCTTATATGTACAAAAATTCTTTCTATCCAAATTTTCTATTGTGTGGAGAAAGGATGTTCCCATTTTATATCAGAAAAATGAGTTTATTGCAGAAATGGGTGTAAATTTTTATAGTATTATGGACAATTATTTTGAAGATTTCAAGGAAAGGATGAACAACAAGTTCAGGATTCCTCCTAAACTTATTGAGGATTATAAAGATGATGTGTGTTTCATGGTTGACTATGATAGAGTATACATTCAGGTAGTCAAGCTTTGAGTTGGATGGGTGAAACCTCTCCCTTATGAGGTCAATAGTGATGAAACCAAGGACATTATTGAAGCACTAGTAAATGAACCTATAGACCCTAGGCAACCAATTTTTGGCACATAGGATGAAGCAAAAGCTAGAATTGAATTGGAAATAAAGTTACCTCAAGCAATCAGCAAAGTCAAGAGGAAGATAGAAAAGATGAAAACTATCACTCGTCCTCTAATGCTTATTGAGGGAAAAGGAGAGGATGAAGAAGAAGAAGAAGAAGGAGAAGGAGAAGAGCAAGAAGCTAAGAAGGAGGTAGAGCCAGCCAAGAAGAAAGGGAGGGTTATCATTACAAAACCTCCAAAGACTTTCACAGCTATTTTCACCAAGAGAGGAAAAGGTAAAGGTGAAGTTATGCTTAGCAAGCCCCCACTTACCTTCTAGGAAAGACTGAAATAGATGGAAGAAGTAGCTGGCATCACAAACTTTAAGCCTCTAAAGTTTGAAACAAGAACTGATGCCGAGAAGATGTAGATTGAGGAGTTGGTACTCACCAAAATGGGAAAGTGGAAATATTCCCCAGACTAGATTGCTCCCCAAATCTCAAAATAATTGTTAGTAAGATTGCAACCAAGGTGGGAATCAACTGCACAGATAGCTAAGGATATTTATGAACAATCTTTGAGGAAATTATTGCCAATCTTATTGATGCAGAAGTGAAGGAAACCATGAAAAATAAGCAAGGTAAAATGATGATCAGATTCCACACATGTTTGATTTTAATTAAGGATATTGAGCATGTTGTGAGAGATGCAACAAACATGTGGAAGAATATCTATCATCTGCATAAGCCTAGCGATGATCTAGTTGAGATCAAGGATGATAATGGTGACAGTGATGATGATGAAGATGATAACACTCCATGTGCTACTATTGATATTGAAGACTATCAGGCACTAAGGGTTGATGATGAAGAGAAAGAGGAAGAAGCTAAAAAGGAAGACAAAGAGGAAGATGAAGAAGATGATCCAATTAAAATTATAGCAAAAGTCATTACTTCCCTTCCTCACTCTCCACCTAAGCCAGCAAGATCATCAGGGTTGAAGTTAGCTTCAATATGAATGATTACAACTACATCAAAAATATCATCTACACCTACTACCTCATAGCTCTAGGTATCTTCAATGGAAGTGTTATTCACTTCATCTACTGAGTTTCAGCCCTCTTCATCACCTCCTGAGAAATCTACCTTAGTAGTGTGCACAACTGCTAGTTCTACAATTGTGTCAACTTCTATTATAGCATGTTTAGTAAGTTTGCTAGTTTGTTCTACAATTTTTTCTACCACAACTTTAACTACACCAATTTTTGTTCTAGTTAGCTCTTCAGTTGTAAATATTCTAGTATGTACATTACCTATTGGTACATTATTTTTGAGAAGCACACCAGTTTTGGATATAGTCAGTACCTCTCTCAGTATTCCTCTAGTTGGACCAATTCAAGTTTTTATTGCTAGTCCAACTACTTCAACTATCGTTTCATTTCTAAGTCTAAGGAAGTAAGCACAAATGTAAAACCAAAGACTTCTCTAAAACTTCTGCTTACTCGTAAGGCAATTGATGAAGACATAGAGTTGGACAAAGAAATTTTTATTCCTAAAATAGATTTGGATACTACCACAACCAATGAAATGAGATTGGTCAGTTAGCTTTTAGAGAAAAAGGCAAGGTAGAAGCAACTTGGAGAAGAGAGAGACAGAGAATTTACAATAATTAAGAATGCTAAAAATATAATTACTGAGGCTATAGGTGTTGATGTTGATTCATCTCAACACATTTTTCTACAATTAGAAGAGGTTGTGAATAAGTTCAATGAGGACACTTCTAGCCAATAGAAGCTCATTGAGAAGAGAAGAAATTTGACAATAAGGTGCTTGAGCACATTTCTCAGCACATTGCAATAAATTGGGTAGAGTTATCTATAATTTTGAGCAACCTTGAACAATCCTTCACAAATGTAACATCACTTTTTGGCAAGCTTTGTGATGTTACCGAGTATACCAAGGATATAAAAGAAAAATTGAATAATATTGATGTGAACATGGAGGCTAGTGCTCAAAGGTTACAACTTGACCCAAGTTCAAGCTCAACACATCACATGAAGGTAAAAATTTTGTCAGAAATGTAGGTAGAGTTACTTAGAGAGGAAGCTAGGATCAGATCTACATTAATTGATATCTAGAATATGATCCTTCTGGTTATGGACCCAATGTAGAAACATATTGCATATTCAAAAACATTGGTCCAAGATAACAATTTTTCAATAAGAGATCATATGATTGAAATTTCTATAGAAGTTCAAGTGGCACTCTCTATGTGAAATTTTTTTCAAAATAATTGGGATAAGACATTGGCTCTTATTCTTAAGGTACACTTTGAATTTCTCTCACATTTTGATGTCTCTATTTGAATATATTTCATATACCCTTTGGCATTATTGTCAAAAAGTGGGAGGATGAAGATAGTAAGATCACATGGGAGTAAAGAGATATTAAGAGACTTGTGGAGAAATAAGGGAGAAAATAGATTGATATATGTACAGATAAAAGCTATGTATATATTATGCCATATGTATGGGGGAGATAGGTAAGATATGTGTATACAACAACTTTACAAAGATCAATTTTGAAAAATGAAAAATCAGAATGTCAATGTACAAAAGTTTTGGCTCATATGTGTTTTTGTCACTAATGTCAAAGGGGGAGATTGTTAGCATTATGTTATATTTTTCATTAGTGACAACACTTATCTGATTCTAAATGGCTACCAAGCTCATCACTCAGTCCATAGTTTATACCGAGTATTTAGTGGTTACCTTATAAGTTCAATAGTTAAGTAGTTCACATTGAGTATTCCTGAAGCTAGAAAGTGAATGTGCAATTCAACAATGTTTATTGAGCTTACAATATTCACCAAATAGATAATGGTCACCAAGCTTCACAGTATCTACCAAGTCATTATTTTGCATGATATGAAGCCAGTTTCTATCGAGTGATCGATGTGTAGTGTTTACCGAGTGACAGCAAGGTAAACGAAGAATTCAGTATTTATCGAGTGACACTATATCTACTAAGTCTCCAATGGTTACCAAATTCCAAGCTATGTTGTGTGATTAGTATGGATCGAGCTTCTACTTCTACCAAGTGCATGGTGATGCTCAGTAATGTCGTGGATGCCGAGTATTAGAAGGTCACCAAGTTAGCTTGAAGAACCCAAGTTTTCTATTGTTTGGCTGACTCAATAATGTTTTTTTTCCTTGTGTTTTAACTGACCTTGCAATTGTAATTATTGAAGTGGTATATATGTAATGTATTTTACCATTTGCAATGTATTATTATCATGAATATGTTAAGGAATGGACATGTAATGTTTTGAGAAGAGTGAATGTGAATCAGTAGTAGAGCAAAGTATTCAGCAAGGTCATTAAGGAGTAGCAAAGACATATCAGTCACAAGAGGTGATTTCTACTTCAAGATCTATTTAGAAATCAAGTTTTAAGTTAGATCTACTATTTCATCCTAACAGGTGAATCAATTTTCTAAATCCTTTAATAGGGTAGAGTTAAAAGTCTTTGTACAAATCTCCTAACAGAGTGCATACTTCATTGTATGTTTGTAAAACCTCTAACAAGGTGGACCTAGCAGTCCAAATTTCTCTTAATAGGGAAGATCATTAGAAGTGGTAAACATAAGCCCTAACATGCTAACTTTATAGTGCATTAGTGAAGTTTTGTGGGTATTATCCCCACCCTAGTTTTACTTTCTATTTGGAAAGTTTCTGGGTCACCAAAATACTATGTTCATGTGTTATGAATGTTTATCTTTTTTCATGCATGCAGTAGATTAGATAAATGAATGGTGAATGATCTATATGGTGAAGTGCTGAATTGATTTAGAATTTTTTGAGGTTATTGATTCACCCCTCCCCTCTTAGTAACCTAGCTAGTCTTGATTATTTCCAACAAACTCAACTTATTTATTCATCATTTAACTCTTTTTTTAGTATATGTTGACTAATAGAAATAAGAATCATTAAATAACATACATCACAAAATAAAATTCACACATATATATGATGCCATTATTTAACACAGAAACCCAATTTGGGAAAAACCACCAGTAACATGCTACCATTATTTCACTCTTTTGAAGTGAGCTCGATTAGGAGCTAACCCCATTAAAGGTACGAAGCTCACTATTAGGTGTGACATAGTTCAAAGATTTAATCATCCTATTAGGAGTGGGTCTGGCTAGAGGTCTTTTGATCATTCCATTAGAATATCACCTTGATTAAATTATTTACAAATGAATGTTAGGTCTACCTTGATTAAAGGATTTTTATTGCCACAATGGTTAGAAAATATCAACTATCTTTGATCTATTAAAAGACAACTCACTTTGCAAATTTATACCACCATTTAGCTCATCCTAATTCATTGATTGGACTTCATCACATTCTCCATCTCTAATCTGCTTGACAACCCTTTAGGAAATCACACTTGATAAATCTTCTTACTTTTCCTTTTCTACTATGTTCTTCACTTTTCCTTAACAAATTTTCTAGTAAAAAACCAATAACCAACATTAAACATCACTTATACCTCATTAAATAGGTAGCTTTGATTTTTTTTTTCTTGAACATCACCACAGATCTTAGGGTTTGATCAAAATTCATCAAATTTGCCCATTGTTTTGTCTTTCTTCTTTCTTGAAACTTCTAGAATCTTCTCTTTCAATCCTCACCATATATTTCTTAACAAACTTAAATTGTGCATTAAATATGCTAGCTCATCAATCCTTATCTTTCACACATTTTGACCAATAAATCCTTATCTTTCAGTCCTGATGACATCATCATTTATTAATTAATTAATTATCTAATTAATTAATTAATTTTTATCCCATTAAATCCCTTTATCTTAATTAAAAATATTTAATTAAGGAATCCCTCCCAAAAATGTTTAAATCTTATTTAAACATTATTTCTTTATTTATTAATTATTTAATTAATAAATTGACCAAAAAACCTAAAATAAATAAAAAAATTATTTTTTACCCAAAACTTGGCCAATTTCTTTAAGACCAATAACCTCTTCCAAAATCTTCTAACCCTTCTTTAATTTCGATTAAAGGCTAATCCCATCATTTGCTACCCCTAATCCCAACTCAAAATATTTAATTAAGATTAAATATTAATCCTCATGTTTATTAAAAAAGTATTAATAAATATCTCCTCAACCCAAACCCTTGAAATAAATAAAACTTTATTTATTTCCTAAAATTCTAATTTATCCTCATCCTAAGAAGTTCTAGACTCTTCTAGAAAGTCTTCATCCTCATCCTAGGAAATTCTAGACTATTCTAGAAAGTCTTCATCCTCATCCAAAGTCTAGACTCTTCTAGAAGATGTCTTTAAAACTAATTCTAATCCCCTCCAAACCTTGTCACATTCTCTAAACATGGGTTAAGACTTACTAACCCAAGCCAAAGTTAACAAATATCTCCTCCTTCACCCACCCTCATTAAATGCCATCCACTTGCCTATCCCTAAGCTAATCCTAAACCATCCTAATCCATCCTCTAGTCATTTGCACAATCCTAAGCAAGCTTAAAACCCTCCTAATCAAGCCCAAGTCGAAATTTCTCTCATCCCCCTCAAAATATCTCAACCATAAAACTTTATGAAGTCCACTAGGCCATAAATGACTCTTCCAAGCCCTTTTATTGCTCTTACAAGACATTATGAGGGTCTTTATGAAGATTTTATCTCTTGAGCCTCCTTTTTTGACTAATCCTTGCCCTTTCCTCCATCCTCTCACCCTATGACATGTGTCACTCCCTGATTGGTTGTAAGGAAGCACAATCCATGTGCTCTCCTCTCATGCAATCTAAGCCCTCCATGAGCTTTTTCCCATCCTTGCATCCTAGCCCTTGATCCCTCAAGCCCTTTGCCTATTTAAGGAATCCCCTCCCAAGCCATTTTAACACAATCCATGAAGTAAAGTTATAATTCTATTTTGAGAGCCAAATCCATACTAAAGCCATCTATCCACACCAAAAATCCACAATCATCCATTGAAGCCTTTGAAAGCATATTGAGCATACATGCTATCCATTTAGATAAAGCTACTCAACAAGAGAGCTTCTTATTGAGAGAGTCCATTAATGGCTCATATTCTCAATTGAGAGCTCATCTTAGTCTATCTTGAAGCTTATGAATTTTGTTTAGTTTGTAGAAGCTTTATTTAAATTTGGTTTCTATTAGCATACTAACATTGCTCATATACATTTTGGCACGCCCGGTGGGACCCCGCATGGGTCATCTTCATTAGCTTTTTTAGTCAAGTTTCGTATGTCATTTGCTGATTTTGGCTAATTTTGCTTGTTTTTGTGATTGGTAGGATTGTATAAATTGGTTTTGTAGGTCCACATGAGCATGAAGAAGACAAAAGAATTCATAGTCTATCTCATAGTATTTGCAGATTTTTCAAGCTTATAGGTGGACAAAGCATTTGGAATTCTTCTTCCTCTTCTTGTCTATATTCTTCTTATTCCATCTACTTCTTCTTCTTCTTCTTGTGGGAGATCTTGGCCATTTGTTTTTTTAAGGAAGAAAAAGCATACACACTTCTTTTTAGTGCTTAAAATGAACCCCCAAATCATACTTCAATCCATTAAAAAATTAAAAATTTGCAAAAAAGATAAAATCTTTTAACAAGTGAAACTAAACCAATCCGATCATTTGCATCCTTGCAACATCAAGGTTTTAGATGCATTCATGAAAAGTTAGGAACACTTCATTTTTGGGAATTTAAAAAGAACTTCAAGTTTCCATTTCAAAAGGTTCGAAATCAACACTAAGTGTACACTAAAATCTAAATCAAACTCAAAGCATCAATCAAAGATAAAATGAACCTCATTTGCAAATATTTTTAAGTTCTTTTAAAAGTCTCATGAAAACTAAGAGTCCTAAAACTTTTTTTATTTGTTCCAAACAAATGTCTTGTTGCAAAATCTTGAATGTTTCTTAGGTTTTTCATGCATCAAAACAATATAGGAATATCATTTTTGGGCTTAAAACATGCAAACTAGAACACAAAATCTTGAATGAAAAGCAAAGTCCAAAGAGTCATTTTCATTTTTGAGTCCAAAAACAATCTTGAATGATCTAAGGTTAAAACAAAGCACTTCAAAGTTCTTAAAACAACACACAAAATCTCAATCTTGAATGCTCAGAGGAAAAAACTTGAATGTTTAATCACTTGTCTTTGAATGCATGTTGCTAAAATCACTCTTGAGTGCCATGGATTAAAATCAAAGTTTTTTTTTTTTATGAATGCATGATTAAAACAACAAATCCAATCTTGAATGCCATAGATCAAATAATCATCTTTTGGAGCATAAAAAGAATCTACATTTTTGTAATCTTTTTAGTTATAAAAACAAATAAAAATGCTTTGAGTGAGTTTGTCGTTGGACTCACCCTCTTTAATAACCCATCAATTTAACCATTGGTTGCAATCTCAGTGCCATCTATGGGGATGGGTCCGCCTAAGAGGGTGTTAAGTGCTCCACGCAAATCAAACTCCACTTACTTGGGTTTTTAGTGGTTTTTCTAAGTTAGAAAATTCCTTGAATGCGCATTAATCTCGCTCACACTTCATTTGGGCATAAAAATTGGACAAATCTTGATGTGGAGGGCTTCCGGGCGCGTGCTTGAAATTGAATCTCACACACCTCTGTTTTGGGCTTAAAATAAACTCACACTCAATCTGGAATGCCTTAAAGAAAAATCAATCGATACTTGACGTGGAGGGCCTCCGGGTGCACGGGCTTACCTTCTTGTTGACCCTAACTCTTCTTCTTGTTCGCATTCTTTGATCAATTTTATTTTTTTTGACGCTTTAAAGTTGGAATAAACATTGTATCTTAAACATGACTGCTTGCAAAGTCTAGATCAAAAAACTTAAGCGTCAGTTGGTAAAAGAACAAGCGTGTTTTTTAGCCCAAGATCATCCAAGTCTTCTCTCCCCTTGTCGTCTTTCGAGGCCATCTTGGGTGCATAAGATTAGGATCCAAAATCTTGTCTTAGCTTTTTAGGAGGCCTGCTTGGGGATTTCATCACCCCTTGGGACGACCTCAACTCCAGCATTCCGACAGAGTATAAAGATCGGGAGGTGAATCCAAAGACACCTCTCTTGGGATCAAAATTTTGTCACTCAGGCTAAGCTTCAAGGAACTTTATACCCTTGAGAAGTGAAAGAGGAGAAGTGGGTTACCGCTCCTCTTGACTGTGTGACATCTTTTTGATTTCATGTACGGATTTGGGCCTCACGTACCTTGCGTATATCGAGGACTCCCTACCTAAACCAAATTTCATCCTTGTAGAAAGCTTCCTAGGATGTTGGTGTGTTTGACGTGCTTGCTGAAAACTTTTGTCTGCTTGTTTGTTCATAGCTTTTGAATGAATGTTTGCCAATTTTGGTCAAAATCCCAAAAAAGTAGAAATCTCCCAGCTCAAGGCATACTTAGCGTAGTCACTTCCTTATTAGAAAATTATCCAAGCTCCCCCGCTGCAACCGAATCTATCTAGTTATTTGCCTTAGAACAATCCCAAATCCAAAGTCCATCCAAATCATCCCCCTAGCTAGCTAGCAATCCAATCCAAAATCACCCAAGCCTTTAAAGAGTTGTTGTCACTTTGCCAAAATTTGCTATCCAATCAATCTATCCTACCAATCAACCAATCTCACCAAGGTTATCCCTCTGACAGAGCATTGTCTAGGGTAATCTAGCTTTGTCACTTGCATCCCTCATCACCTTGAGCTAAAGGTTGGGATCCACAAGTGGTCAATCTCGTGTCATGCCCATAGGATCATTAGTCTATCCTCAAGTTGACACAGCCACCACCAAATCCAGTGCATAGGTAAGAAAAACTCTCACTTTTTGATAGCATGCCCTTGAAGTCTTCCATCCACAAGAAAGCCAAAAATCTCCAGCCAATCCTCCTTAGGTCTGTCATATAGCTTTGACTCTCCCTAGGAAATCTTTCATCAGCCAATCCAAAATCTGAGCTTAATCCAAATCCGATCATGAGCTTCCGTGTTCATCCATATGCAAGACCCCATCCCCATCAAACTCATTGTCAAAGCATGAAGTACCAATCCTATCATGATGTGTTCGGTCGTATTGTCCTTTCTCCTGCCACCTCCTATTCCAATGATGATGAAGATCTTGTTGACTATGAAGGGTATCTTGAGAGCCTTAGAAACATTCCACCAACCATCCCCCAAAATCCAAGAGTTATTCCAAACTATCTAGTCATGCCATCTGATATCCCAGCTTCTCCTCCATCACCCAATCAACCAAGCTTCCAATCTTCCACCCCCATCAAACTAGCTATTCCTGTCAATTCACCTCCACCTTTGACACATGAGTCTCCAAGGAATATCCTAGAGGAAATACAAGAAAAGCCACCTCCAACAGTCGATAAGCCATGTCATCTAATCCAACCATGTGAAGTAGTCAGTGATGAAGCTTCCCCATCTATAATATCACCCCCATCTCCCATAGCTATCATCCCCATACCATCCATCAAATTTCTTAAAATCCTTCCACTTCCCACAAGCATCAAAATCCCACCACCCATCGAATCACTCCAAATCCCATCCACATCTCCTCCTCCAAGCATTATCCAAATCCCATATAATGAACCTCATGCATCCACTCCCATCCATTCCTGTCAAGATCTTGTCCAAAAGCATGTTGAAATATCCTCCGACAGAATAGAAGATCCCACCATCCCACTTATTCCCCTACATGATCCACTTTTACCATCCCCTCCATATCTAAATCCTACCATCTTACTTACTCCATCTCAAGATCCCTTTCCCTCAGCCCACCCAACTCAAGATCCTATCCTCCCATCTCCTCTGCTTCATGATAATACATCTCCCATAATCCATGATGATAGATCCATCAAAGAAGAACTAATTATCATATCCAAAGCTCCAACTCCTTCAGCTAGTAATGGACTCACATCTTGTGTTCCAAATAAAGAACATCATATTGAAAAAAGAAATGAAAATGTATTTCTAGATGTTGGTATCCCCGCTATTCCTGCATGGTCTCAAGTCCTTCCATCTCCACCCCAAAGTTCCCATCCATCTTATTCTGCATCTATTTTGGGCCCTCACCCTACTCCTTATCTCCAACCCTCCATTTTGGGTCCATATATCCCTTATCTAAATCCCACACCCTTTCCATCCATTTTGGGTCCTTACATACCTAATATGAATCCTTTATCCCCTCCATCTATTTTGGGCCCATATCCTTCCTTCCCTCCATCCATTTTGGGCAATTATATCCATTCATATCCTATGTTCCAATCTATCCTTCCATCCCCTCAAATCCATCAGCTATATCATCAAAGGCACTCACCCTTGAATCCCTTCCAACCTTTAAACCCTATCACTCCATCAATTATCCCTCCATCTCCTCCATGCTCTTGTTCCCATCCCATGGCTAATAGAAGCATATTGGATGCCAAAATAAAAAAGCATAAATCCAAAAATCCACAAAAATCAAAGTCTCAACATGTCCCTTCTAAAATACATGTTGAAAACAAGAAACATTTAATCCCAATCAAAGAAAAAGTCAAGAGGCCACAAAAGCCCAAGCTAAAAAAGTCAAAAATCATGTGGATACCCAAGATGCTCATAAAAGAAATGCATCTCAAAGAAAAATCTCAATTGGCATCCATTCATGCTACTCAAAAAGCCTCATCCATCCATCCTTCATCCATATCCCCATATAAGCATCCTTCATCCCCCCAATCCACTTTTAGTCCATATGCTTCTTATCCTAAATTTCCCATCCTCCATCTTCCAACTCTACTTTTATTCCTTATCTTTCTCTTCCTTCATTTTCTCCTCAACCTCGCTCAAAACCATCTTTCCCACTACTTTATCACCTCTCAAGGTGTGTGCCAATGATGATCTTTCCATTTTCCTCATCCATTTACCCACAAGCCTTATGTCTTTGCATCTATTATCCATCAAACTCCCACCCACCATTCCACTTGTTCAATCCAATCCTTTTTCATCCATCCTACCAACATCTATGAGCCAAAAATAGCTGAAGAAAGCCAAAATCATTCCAGCTAAGTCGAAAGTCAAAAATTCAAAAAATAATAAAGAAAAATAAAGCATCCACTGGTGAAAACTTGGCAATTCAAGCGCCTTGGACAAGTACCATGATGAAAACTTGCCAAACAAGTGTCATGCGTAATCCCACCATCCCCAACTTAGCCTATCACCCTCATGCTTTTGGTCATCTCTTGACATCCAACTCCATCTTCCAATCTATCCACCTATCCTCTACCCTCCATCTTCCATCTCACACCATCCACTTATCTCTTGCAGCTTCAGCCAACCATCCCAGCTATCATCCATCTCCCTAGCCCCTTCAACTTTTTCCATCCTAGCTTCAATCCTATTACATCCATCATAAGACCTCCTTTCACATGTTATCTTCTGATTGGGGGCACTATATTCCTTGGAGATCTTGTCTTGTCCATCCTCCCTTGTCATTGGTATCTACCTCTAGGCTATCCTCATGCAAACCCAATGTCATCTCTTTATATCCATCATAATCCTAGCTATCTACCATCCTATCCAGCCATCTCATCCTACTCCTCTAGCTATCCTTGGTCACAAAATCTCTCATCATCATTGGATGCATCCTGCCAAATCCATATCTTTCGCTATCACCCCACCCTTAGCTTTCGCATCTTGCACAACATCGAACCATCCCACTATCCTATCATCCTGTGCTTTTGCCTGCTTGTAACTATCTTGGTCAGCTTCAACTTGTAAATATCTTGGTTTGTTAGCTTGTACATCCTCTTTAGCTTAGTACCATTGCATCTATCTAGCATTCGTGTCAGTTCATCCTTGATCAGCATCTTGCACCCATTGCAAATCTTGGTTAGCTATTCCAATGCATCCTTTAGCTAGATTTCCTATCACCAAAGTGTTATCTTTCTTAGTTTAGCTTGCCAGATGCGTCACTCATCCAAATCCACTAGTTTAGGTGCTCTTTGATAGGTCCTTGTAGGATATAGCTTTCCTCATGTCTGATCTTGGTCCGTTAGTACCTTGTCCTACCCATCTCGTTGGCAAACAATTCTCTTTTGGATTTTTCTTTCTTTTGATTTGGACTCTTCCCTATTGGGTCTTGAAATATCTTTTCCAAGAAATCTCCTTGTTCCCTCCTCAAGGTTGCCATGATCTTCCATATCATGGTATACTGTGAATGGGGCAATCAGAGCATAAGGTCTTGATCATGTCTTTTGCTTGTTTTCTTTTCTGCTTGTGGGTTACCTAGTGTCGTTTCCACACTGCTTCCTCTGGGATTCATGTGTGATACTGGGGCAATCCTTGCGTGTTCATTTTGAGTCAGTTCGTCAGTCCTCTGGATAGTTGGTGAAAAGGCCTTGATGTTCTTGGTAACCTTGGCAATTAACCAACAGTCTTATAGCAAATCTAGTGCTCAACTACATGGTGGTACTTCTCTTTGAAGTATCCCCTCCGCTCAAAAAGCTTCAATGGTTTTCCTTCATCTCCATTATCCCCCATCCATATCCAACATCTGTCTCTTCTACCCCAGATTTTGCATCAGTATCTCTTTGAATCACTCCTCACCTTTAGCTTTAGGGATCCACAATCCTAGTCTTAGGGATCCACCAATCCAAATCAATCCACCAAGCCTCATCTTTCGAGATTCACAATCCTAGTCCTAGGGATCTCCGAAACCCATCTTCCACCAATCTGACTCTTTGAAATCTTGTTGCATCAGCTTTTTTAATCCCCTCATCCATCTCCCCATCCTGGATTCCTTTTATAGCGCTCTACTCCTTCATCCTCTGCAATCTCTGAGATCTTAAGCTTGCTTCCTCTTGTGCCTCTGATTCTCCCTTTATCATTCTCCCATAGTGAGAGTTTGAGCTAACCAAACCTCTTCTCTTAACCAAATTTGAGTCTTCTTGCTCATCTCGGATTCTTGTACTTTTCAAGAAGTCGTCAAGCCTCACTTTCTCTCACCGTCGCCTTCTTGAGGGGGCATCTCACAGTCCATTCTCTCCTCTTCTGCTCTAGCCTTGGGCATCTTATTTTCTTATCTTTGATGCCATGCCACTTGCGGCATCACATCAAAGAGGGGCAAAATGTAGACACCTAAAAACTTTTAGAAAATAAAGTATTTTTTATTTTCTAAAAAAGTCCTAATGACATCATCATTAATTAATTAATTAATTAATTAATTTTTATGCCATTAAATCCCTTTATCTTAATTAAAAATATTTAATTAAGGAATCCCTCCCAAAAATGTTTAAATCTTATTTAAACATTATTTCCTTATTTATTAATTATTTAATTAATAAATTGACCAAAAAACCTAAAATAAATAAAAAATTTATTTTTCGCCCAAAACTTGGCCAATTTCCTTAAGACCAATAACCTCTTCCAAAATCTTCTAACCCTTCTTTAATTTCGATTAAAGGCTAATCCCATCATTTGCTACTCCTAATCCCAACTCAAAATATTTAATTAAGATTAAATATTAATCCTCATGTTTATTTAAAAAGTTTTAATAAATATCTCCTCAACCCAAACCCTTGAAATAAATAAAACTTTATTTATTTCCTAAAAATCAAATTTATCCTCATCCTAAGAAGTTCTAGACTCTTCTAGAAAGTCTTCATCCTCATCCTAGGAAATTCTAGACTATTCTAGAAAGTCTTCATCCTCATCCAAAGTCTAGACTCTTCGAGAAGATTTCTTTAAAACTAATCCTAATCCCCTCCAAACCTTGTCACATTCTCTAAACATGGTTTAAGACTTACTAACCCAAGCCAAAGTTAACAAATATCTCCTCCTTCACCCACCCTCATTAAATGCCATCCACTTGCATATCCCTAAGCTAATCCGAAACCATCCTAATCCATCCTCTAATCATTTGCACAATCCTAAGCAAGCTTAAAACAGTCCTAATCAAGCCCAAGTCAAAATTTCTCTCATCCCCCTCAAAATATCTCAACCATAAAACTTTATGAAGTCCACTAGGCCATAAATGACTCTTCCAAGCCCTTTTATTGCTCTTACAAGCCATTATGAGGGTCTTTATGAAGATTTTATCTCTTGAGCCTCCTTTTTTGACTCATCCTTGCCCTTTCCTCCATCCTCTCACCCTATGACATGTGTCACTCCCTGATTGGTTGTAAGGAAGCACAATCCATGTGCTCTCCTCTCATGCAATCTAAGCCCTCCATGAGCTTTTTCACATCCTTGCATCCTAGCCCTTGATCCCTCAAGCCCTTTGCCTATTTAAGGAATCCCCTCCCAAGCCATTTTAACACAATCCATGAAGTAAAGTTATAATGCTATTTTGAGAGCCAAATCCATACTAAAGCCATCTATCTACACCAAAAATCCACAATCATCCATTGAAGCCTTTGGAAGCATATTGAGCATACATCCTATCCATTTAGATAAAGCCACTCAACAAGAGAGCTTCTTATTGAGAGAGTCCATTAATGGCTCATATTCTCAATTGAGAGCTCATCTTAGTCTATCTTGAAGTTTATGAATTTATTTAAGTTTGTAGAAGCTTTATTTAAATTTGGTTTCTATTAGCATACTAACATTTCTCATATACATTATCTACTCATAGTTATGTTCTTGTTCTCATGACTTTAGGAAGCTCCTAAAGTGTGACCTACTAAATCAATTTGTAAGCTATTTTGATCATAAAAATTGATGCAATGTTGCATCTCTACTTATTTTTCTTAAGATAGAGGAACGAACCCTAGCTTACCTCTTACATACTCATATACATCCTTAGGTAGTACCTTTGTGAATATATCAATTATCTTCTCATTTTTCTTCACATACTCTAATCTCACTTCTTTGTCTTGTACTAACTCTCTCAAGTAATAATAATTCATAGCAATATGCTAGGTCTATGTGTGGATCACATGATTCTTAGATATGTTTATAGAACTTGTGTTATCACAATATATCACCATGGGTTTTGTAATATCCTCCTTCATACCTTTCAATAATTTTTTGATACATAGAATGTTTGAACAATTAACTGCCACAACAAAATACTCAACCTCTGATGTAGATTGAGTGATACAATTTTTCTTTTTTGTTGTTCATAAAATCACTCTCCTACCTAGAAAGAAAATTCCTCCACTTGTACTCTTTCTATTATCAGTATTTCTAGACCAATCAACATCTATATAAACGTTCGGTTCAAACTTGTCACTCTTCTTACCATAAACCATTGTCTTCTTTTCCTTTCAAATGTCTCAAGATCATTTTCATAGCCATCATGTTATTTTATCTAGGAATGTTGCAACAATAGCAACAACTAATACAATTCTAGGTCTTCTATGTACAACATATTGCAATTTGTCAATAATTTACCAATATGATGTTTGATTAACTTCAATAGAGTCATTATTCTTGAGAGTTTTTGTCTGGTAACCATAGGTGTTCCAACTAGCCTTGAATATTCCATTCCAAAAGTCTTCAATATCTCCTTGATATACTTTTATTGAGTAATGTAAATACATTTCTTCATCTAATAGACCTAAAAACCAATAAAGAACTTGACCTCTCCAAATATTGACATCTCAAATTATTTCTTCACCTCATTAGAAAATGATTCATGCAACATATCATGTCCTCCAAATATGACACCATCAACAAAATATTTAGCTAGTAATACCTTATTTTCGTATTCAATTTTCGAGTGTAGATTGCTATTGTCATTAGTTCTTGTAAAACCAATCCTTACCAAATAATTATTTAACCTTTCATACCATGCTCTAGGAGCTTTTTTCAAACCATAAAATGATTTGTGTAATTAACATACCATATTATTCTTTCTAGGATCAAAAAACCCTTCATGTTGTTCAATGTAGATTTCTTTCTCCAAGATTCCATTCAAAAATGATGATTTGATATCCATTTGGTATACTTTAAATCCTTTGTAAGAAATATATGAAATAAAAGTTCTCACTCCTTGTAACCTTTCAACTGGGGTAAATGTCTCTCCATAATCAACTCCTTCCCCTTATGCATATCCCTTACAAACTAGTCTTTCATTGTTCCTTGTGACCACCTTTCTCATTTAGCTTATTTGTGAAAACCTACATGGTTCCAATCACATTCTTTTTCTTTTTCCTTGGTACCAATATCCATGTCTTGATCTTCTCTATTTGATCGATTTCCTCATTCATTTCTTTAATCCAATCTTTATTCTCCAATGTATCTTTAATAGATCTAGGCTCAAATTCGCATAGTAAACATGTATAATTATTCAACTTACTTCTTGTCATGACTCTTGAGTCTTTGTCTCCAATGATTTGGTCAGGTGTATGATTTCTCCTTACATATTTTTCCAAGATAGGTTTAGGTCTCCTTTCTTCTTATTATATTTCACTTGGTCCAACTTTTTTATCTTCTTCAAGTATCTTTGGCTGCAACTTGACATTGTTTGTTTGGTATTTGACCTCCTCATTATGATATTTGGCTTCTTCATTTTGTGACTTGACTATTATAGCCTAATGCTTGGCATATATTTTTTATGAACCTTGGTAGGTCATGGTTTTTGATGCTCATAACAATCTTTCTCTACTTCAGCTAAAGTATTTGGTTCTCCTTCATAGATGTAAACCAAATTTATGTAATCTTTAGGCTCGTTCTTGCTTTCTTCTTCATTCTTTTCTATAATTTCATCATCTCTAACATTTTTCACTTTCTAAATTTTTATTGTTTTTAGAATTCAAACACTTGTGTGCCTTTCTTTTAGTGGAATATCCTAGAAATATACCTTCATCACTTGTTGCATCAAGTTTTTGTTTCTTTTTATCTTTTAATATGTAATACTTGCTTCCAAAAACTTTGAAATAATTGATACTAGGTGCATATTCATACCAAAGTTCAAAAGAGGTTTTATCAATACCTTTCTTGACTTAAATTTAGTTCAGTGTATAAACAATAGTACTTACATCTTCTCTCCAATACTATTATGAAACATTCTTCTCCATCATCAATGTTCTTACATAATCTATGATTGATCTATAACTTATTTTATCTATCCCATTATGTGGTGGAGTCCTTGGTGCACTCATTTGTCTTTTGATTACTTTTTCATTGCAGAATATATTGAATTCGTCCGATATGAATTCACCACCTCTATCTAATCTCAGGTGTTTCAAAAATTTTCCTCTTTCCTTCTCAACTCTAGCCAGATATCACTTAAGCATGTGAAAAAAAAATATTTTTCTTTTAGAAAAATCACTATCACCATTATGGAGAAATCATCAAAAAAGGGCATTTGTCACAATAATAGCTTTGACCTCTAATAGGACCACATAAATAAGTATGAACCAACTCAAAAATATCATTAGAAAAATAGGTATTGCTCTTGAAACCAGTCTTTGTCATTTTTCCCATTTGATATTGTTTGCACATCAATTTATCAGGTTATCTCAATCTTAGTAACCCTCTAACTCTTTTAATCTTCGTAATGTTTACCAATCATCAAAATTCTTGTGATACAGACTCTTATGCCATAAGAATAAATCTTCAATTTGTGAAAATAGATACCTCATGTTTTCCATCCACTTCCAATTAGTTCACCTGTAGCATCAAATATTTTTTCCTTCTTATTTTGGAATTCAAATTAGTAGGCTAAACTATTTAGCTGTGCCACTCTCAACAAGTTATATTTCAACCCATCAACCCAATATGCATTGTCACATCTGATCTAATCATTTAATATAAAATATCATTTACCTTTCACATATTATGATGCATCATTTCCAAACTTAACACTTCTTCCATTATATATATTCTATCTTTTCAAACATACTTGTATCACCAGTCATATGATGTGAGAAACCACTATCAATTATTCATCTATCATTCTTACTCACAAGATATATTGAAGTAGTTTTCTCATCTTTATCAAAATCATATTTCATTGCAAAATAAACAAATTATTCATCATTTTCATAGTAATTACTATCACAACCATCTTCTTCAATAATGTAACGAGATTTCTTACCTTTTCCCTTGTAGTCTTTGTTACCTTGACTATATTTGTTGTCTCTCATTCCTCAGTATTTGTTGTCTTTCTTGTCCTCCTTTCCATCTCTATCATTATTTCTTGTTGCGATATGACCAACTCTATTGCATGTAAAATAAAAAATAAGAACTTTACTGTTGTATTTTCCTTTTCCTCTCGGTCACCTTCTTGCCTATAATGCTTCAAGATCATCAAGGTCGTCATTTAATTCACTATCACCTTCCACATGATTACTCTTTTTCTTTCTTTTAGATCCATCAAGGGTTAGTTGAGACTTGAAAGCACATTCAACACTAGAAGGTCACGTATAATTATCAAAAATTGACAACTCAAATGCAGTGAATCTACCAATCATACTATCCAGGGATAAGTCATTACCATGTGTACATCTCAGATCTTGAATTGTAGATACTCTAATTGTATAGATAGGGAGTAAAGTCTTCAATACCTTGTTGATCACAGTTTTATTAATACAATTTCTCCAAAACCTCTAATAGCACTCACCACTTCCTCTATTTGTCCATAATTCTATGCAACAATTTCTCCTTCTTTTATTCTCATGTCATCAAGCTTTCCTCTCAAGATCTCAACTTTATCTCTTAACTCAATTTTTTCTCCTTCATTAGATTTTTTCCAACTTGTCCTAAATTTTCTTTGTAGTATTGTGTTCCTTTACATCATCAAATTCAACTTAACCAAGAAGTTCTGTTAGATATAACATCATTTCATTATGCTCTTGCTTCTTCTTTGTTTTCTTAACCATCATAGGTCTAGGTACTTCAATGTACATTCATTTTATCCAACTCTAGATAGATATAATTTCATCAATAATTTCAATGCTAGGAAATTTTCTTTGTTCAACATAGGCACCTCTCTCTTGTACATCTTGATATTTGGCTTGAGTCCCTTAAAACTTTTCTTCCAAGCACCAAAGTTTTTATACCAATTGTTAGGATGATTAGAATAATTGAGGGGGTGGGAAGGGGGTTGAATTAGTTATCCTTAGGTCTACATGTCTTAATTCAACTTTTAACAACTTCAAATAACCTAATCAAACTCATAAATTTTCTCGACCAATATAGAAACCCATTAGCAAATTAACTTATTCATTCATCACTTAAATGTCTATTTAGTATATGTTGACTGATAGAAATAATCATCAATAAATAGAATGCATCACAAAATAACATTCACACATATACATGACACCAGGATTTAATGTGGAAACCCAATTTGGGAAAAACCACTAGTAACATGCTACCACTTTTTTACTCTTTTGAAGTGATCTTGGTTAAGAGCTAACACTGTTAAAGGTTACAAAACAAACTATTAGGTGTTACCCTATTAAAGGATATAATCACCCTATTAGGAGTAGCCTAGTTAGAGTTCTTTAGACCATTCTATTAGAACGTCACCTTGATTACAGGATTTACAAATGACTATTAGGTCAACCTTGATTAAAGGATTTTTATTACCATAATGGATAGAAAATAACAACTACATTTGACCTATTGAAACACAACTCACTTTGCAAATTCATATCTCCACTCATCTTATGCTAATTTATTGACTTGAATTCATCATATTCTCCATCTTTAATCTTCTTGTTAACCCTTCAAGCAATCACACTTCACTAATCTTCTCACTTTTCCTCTACTAATCTATTCTTCACTTGTCCTTAATAATGTTTCCAATAAAAAATGAACCAACCAACACAAAACATCCATTGTATCTCTTTAAATAGGTGGTTTTGATCTTTTTCTTCTTAAACATCACTGTAGATCTTAGGGTTTGATTAGATTCGTCAAATCTACCCATCATTTCATCCTTCTTCTTTCTTAAAAATCCTAGAAACTTATATTTTAATCCTCACCATAGATATCTTAAAAAACTCAATTCATGTATTAAATATGCTAGTTCATCAATCCTTATATTTCATGCATTTTAACCAATTCAAAAATTCAACTATGTTAGCCTCAAATTTTGATTCTTTCTCAAACTATTAAAAAATCTCACACTCAGTCATCAGTATGTTCTTCTTCTTAGTCATCACTATGTGACTTGGTCTCTACCATTCTATCTATCACTCATCTTACACTGAATTGCTCAGTCTTCACTATGTTGGAAATATAGGATAGGCTAGGTTACTGAGAGGGGAGGGGTGAATTAGGAACCAATAAAACTTATTCTTAATTCACCAATTAATCCTTCATATATATATATATATATATATATATATATATATATATATATATATATATATATATATATATATATATATATATATATATATATATATATATATATATATATATATATATATATATATATATATATTATGATCCAATTGCATGCATGGAAAGCATTAAAACATTTAAAGCAGTTTGAAAAAAGATATTGCAACCCAAAAACCTTCCAAATAGAAAGTAAAATTGGGGAGGGGATGATACCCACAAACTTTAGTACTGCAATATAAAGTTGGTCGGTTAAGGCTTACAATTGATCACTTATGATGATATGCCCTATTAGGAGCAATAAGAATTGTGACGTTGAACTTGCTAAAGGTTTTACAAAACATATAATAAAGTATGTACTCAAAAAGAGATTTTTAAAAGACTATTAAATCTACCTTGTGAAAGGATTTAACTATTCCACCTATTAGGATTAACTAGTGGTTGATCTCTAATTTGCAACTCTAATTTGCTAGTTGAGATTGTTTGGAGTTTAATGATCACCTTAGTGTGATAGATAAATCTTTGCTTCTCCTTATACTTCTTGTAGCCTTCTTACTTCACACTTCTGCTCTTGTTATATTTTCATCGTTTTATTCTTCTACTCATATCTCTAGATATAATACAATACATTACATATATACCAATCCAAATCATAATTTATCAAATTTAGCTACAATATAAGTTTCACCAAAATACACAAAGTAAGCCCAACTAATGGTACTCAAGTCTGGAGATAAACTTGGTGAGGCTCTGATACTCAACAACCATTTTCAACACTTGACATCATCATGCTCTTAGTAGACATAGAATCTTGGTTCATACTAATCACTTCTAAATAGTCTAAACTTAGTTGGTATTGGTGACTTAGTGAACACTCTGAAACTCAACATATAAACTGAATCACTTGGTTGACACTACATGGATTGGTCAACACTAACACTATGAGCTCGATATAAATTGAATCATTTGGTTGACACTTCTTGGCTTGTTCAACACTAGATTCACATTACTGATGTTGCAAACTAGGCAAACACTGGAAAGCATAGTTTTCACTATGAAACTTGATAAACACTGTGAATCTCAGTTTGTACTGATATTCAACAACTTGGTATATACTGCTAGGTTTGAATTGAATACTAATTTTGGAACTCGATAGCAATTGTAGAACTTGGTAGAACCTAAATTACTCGGTTAGCACTATAAACTACAAGATAAGCTCGGTAGCTACTAACCATTTGACTAATTGTGAGTCACTAATAAAAAACTTGACCATAATGTCAACACACTATTCCCATTGGATACTACATTTCCCTTCATCTTGCCCAACCATAACTAGTACTTGGTTAATACTATTCTACTCAACTATTTCTTGAGTTCCTTAATCTTCTAATTCATTGACTTCATTGAAAAAACACAATTTACTAGGTCATGATTGTGTTTTATTATTCTTGTCTTCTCTTCTAAACATATCTTTCATACTTCAAGTGAATTGACTTCTTTACTTCATATAATCATTAAATAATGCATTATCTTACTAGAGAATAACTGATCAAGTGCCTATTGTGATTCCATCATACTTACTTCTCTTTACTCAATAACTCCACGAGTTCATCTAGTTATCTCTCTTTTCAAATCCTCTTCATCAATCAAATGAAATGACACTCCACACTATTAGAAAATGTCTTACCAATAAAGTTTGACATCAATGACAACATAAAGATTAATCCCATTATAGTTTCCAACATAATCAATTCAGCAAACCATCTAAATTATGTTGTCCTTTTGTGCTTGATTTTCTTTTAATTGTTCTTAATTTGATGTGTTTTTCAATATTGATTCATAATGATTTTTATATATCTTAATAATTAGTTTTTTAAAAAATGTGTATGCACTAGAAATTTAGTGACAATTGTATTTTATAGAAGAAAATGTTTAGACTTTTGAAGAAAAGAGTATTAGGTATGATGTCAAGACAATAAACAATAAGAATTGATGAATGTATAATTTTTGAAAAATCTCAGCATTTTGGACTAAGAATTTTTTTTTACATTTTCATGACCTAAAAAATTTATCAATGTTTGTCTACAATTAGAGTGTTGGTGATACATCAAGTGTTTCACAAACATTTTTTCCATGCTTCTAAATAAAATGGGTAGCAATGTATGTAAGCTCTCTATTCCATGATTCCTTATTAAAACTATATACAATAAATTAAATAATCAAAAAAATATTGAATTATATATAGTTTGAATTTGGTATTAAAAACTAACATATACAAGATGCTATTGTATTTAAGTCCATCAATAAGAACAAGTCTTCAATAAAAAGATATGACCCTATAAAAAGTAGATTCCTCACAAAAAATTATATATTATTAACAATATAAGAATGATATTATTAAATTTATAATGCAAAAAAATTAGATTCAAAGGCAAAATAGCCAACGAAAATTCATCTAAATGGGTTAGATAATAATCTCCTTTTCAAACTTAGTATTTAAAGTTTTGAAGTAATGACAACACTTTGAATAACAAAAAAGTTCACATTTCAATGAATCATAGTTTTATCTATCATAGTGTTAAATTTTCCATCAACTGTATTGAAGTAGTTCCTTCTCCAACTCATTTTTATTGAGAAAAATGACTCTATTCTTGCAAAAGCTACTCCATATGGAAATCTCAATATTATTGCATACCATGGATATTTAGTGCTTTTTTTTTCTTTGCTAATTAAAACTAGAGAAGGTGCAAGAAATTTTGGCCACAAGTAATTTGTGGGTAGAGGGAACCCCATAAATTAAAATAAGATTCTCAAAATGTGATTAAATGTTGTCCATGTGGTATATGTCCTTAAGGTTGTTCTTTGATAAATTTAGGATGCCCAAAGAAGTTAGAGCTTCAATATCTATAAGGACTTATCCCATAAAATAATTTATGAAAAGATCTAATGACTCCACTTGTCTCATTTCTCCCAAACTATTTGGAATTTTCTCCTTCAAATTTCTCATTGAAAGGTTTAGTAACCTCAAGCTCTTCCCAAAATTAGAAGGAACATGTCCCTCCAATTCATTGTTTGAGAGATCTATGGATGTGAGAGTGGAAATAATGTATGGATAGTTCTCATCTCTAACCTTTCAAGTCATATCCAATCCATCTTGATATATATTAGTACTATAAGAAGTGGATAACACAAAACCATCTTGTCTTTCAATTTTCATTTCTTGCAATCATATAATAGAGTGTAGAATTGGTTCTGTGATACAATTTGAAGAAAGGATTAAGATTTGGATATTTATTAATTGACCTATTAGTAAAGGAATTTTTTCTCTAAAGTTGTTTCTCTTCATCAAAAATACAATTATATTTTAAATATTTGTAAGTTTTTATGGTATTTTTCCTTCAAGAAAGTTATTCCCAATATCAAGAGCTCAAAGATTTGATATATTTTCTATTTAGGGGGGAAACAATCCAATAAAGTTAATACAACAAGTAAATAGTGAATATAATTGACTTAGCATACCAAAATCATGTGGCAAGCTTCCCCATAAATTGTTATTTCCCAAGTTTAAGAAAACTAAGGAAGAGAAATTAGACAATCTTTTAGGGATCATTCTTGTTATATTATTATTTGTAAGATTTAATCATAAGATCTTAGATAATTTACCTAATCTTGGAGGAATATTACCATCAAACAAATTGTCACTGACTGGGAATAGTTCCACAAAAGAAGACCATGTTGATGGGATGTTCCCACTCAATCTATATCTAGACACATTTAGTTGTACTATGTTTGTCAACATGGAAGTATTTAGGAATAGGTTTCCTTCTAGATGATTCCTTGAGAGATTTAGATAATTCAAAAAAGGGTCATTTGCCAATAACCATGAATGAATTACACCCACAAGGTTGGTGTTACATAATTTTAACTTTCAAAGTGAAAACTATGTTGAAAACAAGGTGGAAATTCATTGGTAACCATACTTGACATAAGATATTATCAAGATAACTAAAATGATGGAATATATTTTGTGCTAATATTTAGTATGCAATTAAATAAATACAAATAATTTAAGCATGTAAGCTTCGAGAAGAAAATTTCTAAAATTACCTAGTGATGTTCTAGTAACAATGATAGGGAGACTAGAGAAGGTAGAACTGAGGAAGAAGAGATGGTTTCATTGAGATGATTTCCATGAGAATACAAGTGTGTGAGAGAGAAAAACCAAGCAAATGAAAAGGGGATGAGCCCATTTAGATTCTTATTATTAGTCCACAACAATTTGAGTAAAGAGAGATTACCCAAGGAATTTGGGACATTGTTTCTTTGTTGGTTATAACTAAGATCAATCCATGATAAAGAAGAAAGATTTTCAATGCATTATGGTAACTTCCACTAGAAAAATTAAACAAAAGATCAAGGTATGTAAGGTAGGCAAGGAAACAAAGAAAGGGGGGATTCATCCAACTAATTCCATTTGCAAAAATATAAAATGATTGCATATGAGAGAGATTTACCTAACATGGAGGAATATTAATGATAATACTTAATAGTCTAGATAGGTGAATGATGCAAGAAAATGAAGTTGGCATATTCTCTCAAATATTTCATCATGACTAAGATTAAAGGTTTCATAAATAGGGAGAATGTGGTTGGCATGAGTGTTGTAGGATATGCTAAGCCACTTAGTGCAATAATCTATTCCATTCACCCAGGAATGAAGATAGTGAATTGAGGAGCCATTGAAGGTATCTTTGAAATAGTGCACATCTTTGGATTCATAGGAAAGACATCTAGTGGAGTGGAATAGAGAAGGAGGGGAGAAGAAGAGAAGAAGAAGTGAAATGAGGGGAAGATGTGTGAAGTACATTGAAAGTGAAAAGTGAAAAGAAATAGAAAAACAAGATAGGATAGAACACAAACACACAAATTTACTGTGGTTCACCAAAAGTTGTGGCTACGTCCACACTCTAGGGGAAATCTCTTATTAATGTATAAATATGGTTTTGTGTCAGAGTTGTAGCTTCAACATTTTGAATACAATATGAATTGTAAGCCTCTAATAATAAATATTTATAGAGACTTGAATGAAGTGGAGAGTCATTACAAATGGATAGAAACAATAATAAAAATAGAAATAAAATAAGAGGCTCTTGGGATTCACTTATATACCCAAAAAATACCCACTTAAAGCCCAATTTATATAATGTATGATACTCCCCTAAATTCACCTATTGTTATTTCTTTACAATACTTGAGAAGCTTGATAAAACTAAAACTTCTATTGTGGAAAAACCTTTGTAAGTGTATCAATTGGATTTTCCTTGGTGTTGATCTTTAAGACTTGAAGTTTTTCCTCTTGAAGTTTACTTCGAATGAAAATATAACTAACTCCAATAAGTTTCATTCTATTGGTCTCAGATTGGTTTTGACAATTGAGTGTCTAAACACTTTAGTCATTTACTTCATTCATGTTGAATAAGTAGTGCATGCTGAGCACAACACGTATATGATAGAGCATGTCAAGTCCATAATGAGTGCCAAACCACTTATGTGTTGAGTCACTCAAGTGTCAAATAGATAGTGTATGTTGAGTGATTCAAGAGCTAAGTAAACAATGGATGCAAAGTGATACAGATGTCGAGTCAGAGTATAAAGAATAGTATATGTTGAGCATTAGATGTTGAATAAGACAGTTTTGTTGTAGTTTTTTGTAATGGCACAAACAACTATGTAAACCATTTGTGAGCCAACTTAAAGATTGAATTATGATATTTGGAGATAAGGATGAATCTTAATTTGAATTCCCAATGCATTGCATGCAGCCAATCAAAAAAAGGGAAGGTTTAAGCGATGAAATAGATGAACCATAGTCATTGATTCATACCAAGCCCTAAGTCATTGAAGTCTTCTTAAGGAGGAAAAACCCTAAACTATTGATGATGCGAAAAGATCAAAGCAGATGTTGCAAAGAGAGAAGTTTGCATGCACAAAAAAGAATTCATGGTGGCTAAGGAGTTATGAACAAAGACTAAATTACAGAATTAATTAAAGGAGAATAGAGGAAAGGAATGGGATATAGTAGCAAGACATTTGATCAACAAGGATCAATAATACATTAGTATAGAGGTGATCTATCATCAAACAATCAAGTGCTAACTATAGGATCATTGCTAAATCATTCTAGAAGGTGAATCATTTAAATTTCTTAATATAGTAGTCCTAATAGGATGTATTGAAATCCTTTAACAGGGTACTTACTTAATTGTGAGTTAAAATCCTTTAACCAGGCACACTTCTAACAGGGTTTTGATATCCTTTAGTAGGGTAAGACCTAACAATCTTTGTAAGCCTTTAATAGGGTAGACCTTTCACAAGGTAGATCACATCTCATGATAAAAACATTGTAACCTTCATTAGATACACTTTATTACTACAATAGTGAATATTTGTGAGTGTCATGCCCACCCTAGTTTTACCCTCTCATTGGAGGGTTTCTAGGTAATCATATCTGGTGTCATGCATGTATGAATGTTTACTTGCTTTCATGTTTTAGATGTACATGATTTACATGGTATTTCAATTTACTTAGTGAATATATGAGATGGATATGTGGGAAATGATTTAAGGGAAAAAGTTTAAACTACTGATTCACCACCTCCCCCACCCCACCCCCCCCCCCCCCCCCCCCCCCAACCAAAAGTTTACCTTTCCTATTGTAATTCCAACAATTGGCATCAAAGCCTTGTTCTCAAAAGGAGAAGCTTTGTAGCTTTGAGGAAAGATCTTGAAAATGGAAGTCTACAAGTTGGGAAAGATCATTGAGAATTAGGGAATTGAAATACAGCTCATTCTACATCAATTGGATGAATCAAGAGAACAACTAAACAAATTATGAAGAGAAGGAAGGAAATTTCTATTGAGGAGAATGACACACAATACAGAGAGATAGACACTACTAAGCCATTTGCTAATGGAGACTCCAATGAATTTGATGTAGTAGTTATAGATTTAATGGAAAAGAACAAAGCCCAAAATGAGGAAATCATAAATCTCAAGTTAGAGCAAGAATCACAAGCCATTCTACTATGTGAGGTGACTGAACAGAAAAAGAAAGCTATGGAAGACAAAGCCATGATTGAAGATGAGAAATGAGCTTTGACAAATAGATTGGAAGAGAAGTCATCAAAGCTAACCAAGATTTCCAACATGCAATTCAATAATTTAAGTCAAATGATGAATGGGTAAAAGCTCAAACTTGTGTCACCTTTTATAAAGAAATGTGATATCAGAATGTGACAGTTCAACATTAATGACAAAAAAAATGGTATCCATGTTTAAAATATGAAGATGATGTAAACTAATGAAATGTGTAGAATTGGATGAATTTTATGGATACAATTTTTATAATATTTTTGAGTAAGATTTTATTCATTTTATTTTATTTTGAAGTCCCTTTTTTAATTATAAAAAATATAGGGTGTAGTTCCCATCAAAAAAGTATATGCAAATTATCTTTTTTTGTTCTAATTTGAAATTATCTTATAGGTGACATGTATAGCTAGTGAATAAAAAAAGAAATAATTATTTTTTATGTATATTTTCTTTGTTATAAGTACTCAAGTTTGACCTTATCAGAACCCAATAGTTTTTTCCTCTTGTCAAAACTTCCCTATCAAATCTATACCTTCTTGAAAAAAAATTACATATTCGTGAAGAGGATTCTCTCCTCTAGAGATAAATATTATTATTATTATTTTTTTTGATATGATTTACTATTTTTTTCCTTTTTTGAGGGAGCGTCTTCTAAAATGTTGAAATATCAACTTATAATATTTTGAGATTATAACATATTATAACTAATCAAAACACTCAAAATTTTATATAATGATGATATTGATTCTAAGATCTATAAAAGGGTACTTTTAGTTTTTGAAAAAAATTGAGTTTTGATAGAGAAATGAAATTTGACAAAAATAGGTTTTTGTATCATAAATGGTAACATAGATCTGTGCTTTCACCCGAACGCCAACTATGAATTAAATGTTAAGGACATTTAGATAACAAAATTGAAACTACAAAATAAGCAATTGAAGAGTGACCTGAACAGGGGAAAAAAAATTTCTTGAAAATTTTAGCAAACCAAATGAAGCCATCAAATACTTTGAGCAATTATTGAGATCTCCTAGATCTAATAATGATACATTTGGACTAGGATAGACAAGCACTGAAGAAGGAGAGTCATCCAAAAATGCTAAAGAAAGGAACAACAAAGGTAAAAACTCTAAACCTATAATTGTGGTAAAAAAGGACATACTACTAATGTGCACAGGAGCAAGATTGTAAATTAGAATGTCAAGCATAAGAGCATGGTTTACTATCATAAGTGCAACAAACAAGGACATCATGAAAATGAATGTAAAACCAATACCATGAACACACAAATATTTGAAGGATATTGTTATAACTATTAGAAGTATGGACATAAAGCTCTTGAGTGTAGATCCAAACCCATGCGGTCATCAAACAGGAAAACAAAGGTAAGGAACAATGGTAACTTTTATAACTAGGATTATAATACAAGATATAGCTATCATTATTTTCAAGTATATGGACATGTTCCTAAGAATTGTATTAGGACACACTTCAAAGGTGACTACAAAAAGTGGTTGAATTAGACCACATGTTTTAGTTGTTTGAAGATTGGTCACATCAGTCACTATTGTCCAACAAGGTCAAAGGCACCAAGTTGTGAATTTAATAAAGGCAAAGGCAAGGCAAATGTTGAAAATATTAGAGATGAGACAAACAAGACATGGAAGAAAAAGGATGGTTGAAACACATCAAATGGAGAAGGGATCACTCACCCAATGGGTCAGGTGATCACACCTCATCAAATTAAGAAATTAAGAGGTATGTGAGAATGATATTTAAAACTTATATCATACATTAGTTCCAAAAGTACTTAGGACTAAAGAGACTATATAAACATGAATAAAGATGCAAAATTTTATTAGGAATCCAAGAAATCTTTAACTCTTTTTTTATGTTACTACTAAGCATGAAATGTTTCCTATGATTATCAAGTGGAATGCTAGAAGATGCCAAGCTAATAGACTAGCTAAGTTGATGTTGAGCTTGTAATGGTTTCTAAATGATTGAAATGTTAATGGATACTAAGTGACCCTAAAACTGGTTAATACTAAGCTTACAGTTGTGTAAGCACTCAACATTTATTGCAAGGATTCAAAAGGGTATTTGATCAATTTTTGACTCATTTCACATCAGTTCAAAATTGAGAAAGACCAAGGAGACTAGAAGGTGATTAGAAAACTCATCCAAAGTAGTTGTAGAAGATCTTAGCAATGATTCTACATCATTTCATTAGATCTTACAAGGTATTTATCAAGTGTCGAGTTATGTTGTTTATATTTTTTTAAACCCTAGTTTTGCAAAATGCAAAATGAGTTCAAAGAATATAGAGGAAAAGGAAATTTTGTACATTCAACTAGTTACTAATGAGGTCAAGCAACCAATATTAAAAGCCATACCTAATATCGCTTACAAACAAGACCCCTCTGATGCATTGTCCATGATACCACCAAATGTTCAAATGGTACAAGATGTCAGGAATGCTATAACTATAGAATTGGAAGCATAGGTGATATGGAGATTAGGAAAAGCATACAAAAAACTTTATGAGAATGGTGTGCGAAGAGAAGAATAAAAAATTGTAGAAAAGAAAGGGTTAACATAAGCCCTAGAATAGATTAGAACAATGTTAAGAAGAATTCATGAAAATTCACTATGGTTAGATAATGGACCCATCAAGATACCGAAAGAATAATCCATAGGGTAATAGGGTATCCAACCCTAGATCAGCCTAAGACCCTAAGGAGTGACTCAAAAGAAGTTATTGAGAAAAAAATTGGAGCTATATGGAATAAGAGAGGAATAACTATTGATACCATTACAAATCCATTGATAGAGTTTGTAGTAAGGGTTATTTCTCATTAGTTTTATCAATCTACAAGATTGAATAGTGTGCCCTGTATTGTAGTAGATATTGGCTACAAAATTGTCAAGAAAGATCTTACATATGATTTGGAAGAGCTAAAACTATAGCAATTAACTAAAAACTTAGGAGCAATAAGGAAGACAAAGAGTGCATAATGTAAATTTGGTTCGATTCTCACATGCATTTTCTTTTATGTACATAACACTTTTCCTAAATTTTGCATAGTTGCATGGAAAACCAATAGGTTAGTGGTAGTACAAATTGGTGAATTCATTGAACAATTGGGAGAGAACTTTAAATAAATTATGACCAACTACTTTGAGGATTTCAAGCAATCAATGAAAAAGAGATTGAGAATTCTAGTGTCACTAGTAGAAAACAATTGTGATGATATCTATTTTCTAGTGGATGTTGACTATACATTTGTTCAAGCAGCAACACCAAGGGTGAGATGGCTAAGGCCACTTGGATATTAGATCAATGTAGACAAGGCCTCTACAACTATAACAACCTTACTAGTAGAAGAAGTTGATAAAATGTAAAAGAATTTGGAAACTATGAAATGGAAAAATCCAAAATCACCATGGAATTGAAAACTACCTTTGTTATCAAGAACAAAGAGAATTTGGTGAAGAAATTAAAATCCAAATTTGGTGAAGGTGTCAAGTAGGAAGAAGAAGATGATGATGATGAAAATGAGGAAGAAGAAACCCAAGCACAAGCACTCCTAGCACTTACTCAAGGAATGGGAGAAGACTAGCCAGAGGAAGAGATGAAACATGTTGAAGGTGTCAAGTGAGAAGAAGCTGAGGAAGCACCTCCTCCCATAGAACAAAAGAAGAGGAAGGCTAAGGCCCAACCAGTAATAAAAGAAAAGAAGGTAGCCAAGCCGAGTCATCCCAAACCTTCTACACCTACTACAAGAGCTAGTGCATGTGCTGCTACACAAAAGGAAAAAGAAAAGACAAAATCAACAAAATAGGGAGGTGAAGTGTAGAAAAGACCAAGAAAGTACATTGCACAAGAAACATCTAATGAAGAGAAAATAGAATCAGTTGACAATAGCCAATTCAAAGTGGTAAGTTACAATCCTCTATCAAACTTAGAAAACTTATGTGAAAATATCAACAATAATGTAGATTTGACAGGATTTACTCATGTAGAATTTGATAATCTTGGTAAAATTGAGAAAAGTCAAGTAGAAGAGGCTATATATGCCATGATGGAAAATTTTAAGCAAAAACCAATAGAAATTTACTCAATGCCTAAGAGATTATATGAGAGAGTAGAGCAAAAATGACACTATTGCTTAAACTTGGAAAGACAAATAAAAGAGACTTCCATTGCACAAGTGATGCCTAAACTTAGCAAGGCACAGATTGCTAAGGCCATGAAGAAATATTCAATTAGGTTTGTACCTAAATATAGAGCGTTTAGCATATTACAAAATAATATTGAATATGTAGTGCGAAGTCCACACAGATGTGGAAGGCAACCTATGGACTTCCTATAGTGAAGAAAGGTGAACAAGAGTCTATAGAGGTAAAAGATGATAAAGAAGATGGTGATAATGAATAAATTGAGGGAGATATAGAAATAGAAGAAGATGACAAGGCAATAGCTGAGGCAAAGTAGCAAGAGGAACAAAGTGTACAGGATATACAATTGCCGGATGTCATCCCTCAACATGTACCGAGTGTAGATACTGAGACAATAATAGTTAAGGATGTATTTGATGACACAAATGAGAAAATCAAACCTCTTATAGAGGAAGATCTCAAGAAGATACTTGATTAGTCCACACTACAAGAAAAACTCTATGATAATCTTGTTTTTGTGAGTATGGATGAATTGCAAAAAATAGTGACTAATACAACAAGGGAAGAGGTGAAAATACAAGAACCATGTACTATCGCTCTTCAAGTGGAAAATGTACAACATTTGGATAAAGTAACTAAAGCTACATCTAAGAAGGTTGATACAACTACAAAGGATACAGTGGATACCCAAGCCACTACTAAAGAACAAAGTCAAATAGGATAGATAATCTTATCTGCACCTCTATCTCAAGTACAAGGTGCATCATAAGACATCATAAAAGTCAAGGATAAGATTGAAGATATAGAATTAGCACCTAAGGTGAAGGAACAAGTTGTCATTCAAGCCTTGGTAGCACTACTAGAATCTAGCACTCCTTCTACTCACACTTTTCAGAAGCCAAGCACAGATGCAACAACATTACAAATCTCAATGCTAAGCCCAAGCTCATCATAGAAGTCATACAATATGAAGATGTGAGCCTTGATGAAGAAATTATGTTACCAAAATATGACTATGACATAATAAAAATTGAGTAGATGGGGATATTACAAGAATCCCTAGTAAGAAAGAGACGACAAGAACTACTCAAAAAGGAGCATAGGCAGAAGAAAGAATTGTAGGACATCAAAGACATATTTTTAGATGCATTTAGTCTATTGAGTCTAGATGATACCAAGCCACTAATTAAACAATTGACACACATAGTGGAGAAGGTTAGTGATGCAGACCTAGACACAAATGCTAAATTACTACAATGGTTAGAAAAGAAATTTCAAAGCAAAGTTAATGAGAAAATATCAGGTGATATAGTACTAACATAAGTTGCATTGGAAACTAAGATTGAGAGTGTGAAGAAGGTACTTGAGAACATTTTCTCATTGTACACAAAATTGTGCCATCCAACACTCTTCACACAAGAGACTAGAAGTCACATTTTGAGTTTGGAAAGTCAGATTACTGCATCAAGTGCAAAGTTGCCTATGACACCAACTCAAAGTGAAAAACACTTTAGAACATTGCTACAAACACAAAGTTAGTTAGTTGCATTATCACTAGAAGAATCCAATATAAGGGCTAAACTAACTAGCATCCAAGAAAAATTAACCCCACATATAGAAATTTCACACAAGGAATTAGGCTATGCTAAAACCCTCATGAAGAAAGATCCAAATATTTCAACATTAGATGGTCTATTCCACTTTGTTGTCGTGCTAGCTATCCAAATAAAATCCTTGGATGTAGCATGTGAAAATTGGGATGCAACTCTCAAAATTATACCAGAGGTTGATAAATCCTTTTTGTACAAACACATCGTAAGTGTATAGCCCATTTGACATAAGTGTCAAAAAGGGGGAGAAATAAACAAGGGGAGATATACAAATTTTGCGAGAGATGAAGATATAAATTGGAGATAGAGAACAAAGGGGAAAATTAGCATAGGGGGAGAAATAAAAAGAGTAAGATATAGAACAAAGAATAAGAGAAAAGACAAAATAAGCGAAGAGAGAGAAAGCAAAAACATCATCAATTTCAAAGAGTATTAGCTGAGGCACACTTAATTAGTAGGAGTACAAGAATTTTGAATATAGAACAAACCTATCAACTCAGGGGGAGTTATCAGATTTTGAGTTACAAGTTGTTACAAAATTTTGAAAATTTTAAGTTTTTTATATAAGCTGAATAAGAGGATATGTTATGCTCATAAGAATAAGGATATTAATGCATGAAAAAGTATTTTTGACACTCATTTCAAAGGGGGAGATTTTTGGTCTTAGATTGGTTTTGAAAATTGTGTGTCTACATACTTTAGTCATTTACTTATATCATACACATAAGTAGTACATGTTGAGCACAACATGTATATAATAGAGCATGGTGATTCCACAATGAGTGTCAAGCCACTTATTTGCCAAGTCACTCAAGTGGCGAATAAATAGTGTATGCTAAGTGATTCAAGAGCCGAGTAAATAGTGGATGCTGAGTGATACAGATGATGAGTTAGAGTATAAAGAATAGTATATGCCAAGTATCAAATGTCGAGTAAGGGAGTTTTGTTATAGTTGTTTGTAATGGCACAAACAACTATGTTAACCATATTTGCGGTAACTTAGAGATTGAATTATGATATTTGGTGATAAGGATGAATCTTAATTTGAATTCCCAATGTGTTGCATGTAGGTAATCAGTAAAGGGAAGGTTTAAGTGGAAAATGAATAAATCACAATCATTTAGTCATACCTAACCCTAAGTCACTAAAGTATTCTTAAGGAGGAAAAACCCTAAACTATTGATGATACAAAAATAAGAGAGTGGATGTTACAAAGAGAGAAGTTTGCATGTGCAAATAGAGAATTCATGGTGGCTAAGGAGTTATGAATAGAGACTAAATTGTAGAATCAGTTAAAGGAAAATAGAGGAAAGGACTAGGATGTAATAGCAAGACATTTGATCAAGAGGGATCAAGAATACATTAGTATAGAGGTGATCTATCATTAGGAAATCAAGTGTTAATTTTTTGGATCATTGTTGAATTGTCCTAGTAGGTGAATCAATTAAATCTCTAACAACCTGTATTGAAATCCTTTAATAGGGTACTTACTTAAATGTGAGTTGAATTCCTTTAACCAAGCACACTTCTAATAGGGTGTTGAAATCCTTTAGCAAGGTAAGATCTAATAGTCTTTGTAAGCCTTTAATAGGGAAAACCTTTTACAAGGTAGATCATGTCTCATGATCAAAACATTGTAAACTTCATTGAATACACTTTATTACTACAATAGTGAATATTTGTGTGTGTCATCCCCACCCCAGTTTTACCTTCTCATTGGAGGGTTTTTGGGTAATCATATTTGGTGTCATGCATGTGTGAATGTTTACTTGTTTGCACATTTTATATGTACATGCTTTACATGATATTTCAGTTTACTTAGTCAATGTATGAGATGGATGTGTGGTGAATGTTTTAAGGGAAAAAGTTTAAACTATTGATTCACCCACAACCCCAAAAAAAAAAAAAAAAAAAAATCTTTCCTATTATAATTCCAACACATTTTGCTATGAAACATTGCATTTTTTGCCAAGTCAATGGCACTTTTACTATAACAATACAAGGCTGATCCTTGTTTAGGACAATCAAAATCACAAAACAAACACTATAACCAAATCAATTATTTTTCCCCTTTTGTGAGAGCAATATATTTAGCTTCAATAGATGAAAGTGAGACCACTTATTGTAACTTAGATGCCCAAGTGATCATTGCTCCAACAAATGTAAAAACATAACTAGTAGTGGATCTTCTATTATCTAAATTTTTAGTCATATTTGGATCAATATAACCTCTTAGTGAACTATTCTTGCCACCCAAACACAAAACAAAATTGAAAGTACCCTTAAGATAACTCAAGATTCACTTTATCATATCCCAATGTTCTTTACCTAGATTGCTCATAACTATACTCACAACCCCCACTTCTTGGGAAATATCTGGATGAGTACATACCATTGCATACATAAGGGTTCCCACTAATAAATAATATCATATGTTATTCATGTAATTTTTCTCTTCTTATGTCCTATGACACATGGCTGAAGATAAATAGGAATGATCAACAACAGGAGAGTTGATTGGTTTGACATTTGCCATGCCAAATATTTCTAACACTATGAGAACATAGTGTTCTTAAGAATGTTTTATTTATCACTTTTTTCTATCATGGATAATATTCATGCCAAGTATCTATCTCACTACCCCTAAGTCCTTCATAAAATACCTTTGTGACAAATTTTCTCTTAATTCTAAAATCAACTTCATAGATAAACCAGTAACAAGTATGTCATCAATATAGAGTAATAAAAGAACCAAGGACCATTAGGTAACTTCTTATAGTAGACACATCGATAATATTCACACTAAAAAATTTCTTTTTAGTCATGAATCGATCAAACTTGAGGTACCACTACCTTAGTGCTTGCTTAAGACCATACAAGCTCTTCAAAAATCTGCAATATAAGTTTACTTTTCCATGTTTAATGAATCCCTTAGGTTGCATCATGTAGATTTATTCATTCAATTCACATTGAAATGTTCAAGTTCAAGTTCAAGTTCAAGATTATGAACAACAACTAAACCAAGTATAACCAAGTGAGAAATTTTTATTGAAATCTATGCCCTTTTCCTGATCAAACCCATCAACAACTAGCCTTTCTTTGTATCACTTATGACCTTGGCCTTCATCTTTCAATTGAAAAATCCATCAATTTTTGAGAGCTTTTCAATTTCATGTAATGGAACTAAATCCCAAGTATTATTAGTCGATAGAGAATCCATCTCTTCCTACATCATTGCCTCCCATTTGTGAGATTCTACTACTTCACAAGCTTCTTAAAGGTAGCTTATTCAACTTGGTTTGATAATAAGAGCTCTGACTCTACTTCTTTGGAATAAATAAGTTCATAGCCAAAGAATCTAGCAAGAAGCCTTCACTGTCTGGTTGATTTCCCTTAACCCTAGGCATTTCCCCCATTTGTACGTACATAAATCCATTCATTTTAACTAGTACTATATCATTTTCTTGTTAATTTATTGTAAATCTCGTAAGGATTGCCCTTGGGATTAGGAATGGAACATGTCCTTTGTATTTTACTAACTATTTGAGCACTATTCTACCTATCCAAACTTTATTTGTGAACATTGTTGGTGATTCCAATATTGCTATCGGAAGGTTTTGTCATAGTTTTACTTTGTTGAAGATCACAAGCCTAATAAAAACCTTTGCCCTATGATATTAAATGAATGTTTAATTCTTTCTCATCTTGGATATGGTCATGTGGGCTACTATGATATTTCTCATTATTACAACTGTGCATATTATCAACTTTATCCTAATGTCTTCCATAATCGCTAGCTGATGGGACATGTGGCTATTGTTAGAGTAATTAATTATTTATACTTATTAATTAAATCACTTTGATTTAATTAAATAAGTTGCCTATTACTCTAGTTTTCTTAAGCTATCTCTTACGTGCATATAATTAATATTTTATATTAATTATATTGTGCAACCTAGCTTTTTTAGGCTTTATGGCTTTCGTTCACCTTTAAGGTTGAACTCTTGTAATTATTTTTTCAAGCATTCAATCAATCATTCTTGGAATACAGTTTTTCTCTCATCTTGTTGAGTTTTTCCAAGCTCTGCTTTTTCCTTCTTTTTTCGGTTTCTCTTCAGGAGGTTATTTTCATGCAGGTGATCTTGGCAATCTATGAAGTTGGTTTTCATAGCTTCTACATGGTATTTGAGCCACCCTATAGCTTCTTGTTCGAATGATTTTTGAAGCCGCGATTCAGAGTTAGAAACCCTAGGTTTTTTGAGGTTTTTTTCTTCAATCGAGAGGAAGAGTGACATTTTGGGACACTTTGGGTCTAATAAAATGCTCTCATTGGATTTGAAAGGTTGTCTATGGTTAGGATACATATAAAATTTGTCTTTTCTGGCTTCCGTAGCATTAGGAAATTTTTTTTTGCCCCTTGAGAGGCTGTACGGATGCATTTATTACAATTTTTCAGAAAACAATTTAAAAAAAAAAAATTGGGCCACTCTGCCCAATGGCCACTTGACGGCCACCCACATGCCACCGGAGGACTTCCTACACCCGACCCATGTGCAGCTGCTGTCGGCATGCTGCCGCAACCCAGCCATCGCCCCAATGGACATCACTACATTGTCAGCCCTCCACCCTCTAGGTGGCACCGCCAGCTACAACCACCGCCACCAGCAATCACCGCCACTTCGCAGCCTCACTTGCAACCTTAGCTAGCATGGAGTTTCTTCAGCTAGTTGGAGCATTATGGTGGTGACACATGGCACGGGTGCCACGTTGGTAACTACCATGTGGCCCCTGCTAGGTCACCTACCACATCAACTTTTTTGCCACGTGGATGCCATGTGGTACTACCATGTGGTATATTTTTTTGCTGCAATGGAAAGCAAGATATCAAATTTTTTATCATGATTTTTTGACATCAGCATGACATTAGCACTACATCATCAACCTTGCAGGCACTCTTAGGTCCTTTTTTGACCTACTTGCACCTTTTTGGCCATATCTTGAGCATACAGAGGTCTTTTTTCGATCCAAAAGAATTGCTACAAAGCTAGTTTTGAGACGGAGATAGTGGTGTAGGAGTTTTTTGGTTTTGATGTAGTTTAGTTTTCTATTTTTGTAGTTGAAGTCCAAAGTTCTATTTTTGACTCTAATGAGCGTTTCTTGTGCATCCCATCTCCATTTTTTGAAAACATGATATTTTTGAAAAGCTGGTTCTGTCTAATTTTGAAAAATGATGTAATTTCTTCTAGATTCTACCCCATGCTCTTTCTATGATATTTTTAGTGTTTTTTCTCTATGATGGATATCTTGGGTGTTTTAGGTCTGAGGATTATTTTCTTGGCATGGGATCTTTTGTTTTGTGTTGTACTATATTTTGTATCAACTTTTTCCCCTTTTTGATCTTGTTGATATCATTTGTAAGCATCTTTATGCAAACACACTGAGATAAAGTGCCACTCTTGCGTTTCGGGATCCTTTTCATCATTATGGTTTGTTGTACTCACACTATTTTATAAAGTGCCATGGGGGGCATAGTTGTTTGCCAGTTTTGTGCCCTCTTCCTCTTTTGCCTCATGTAGTGTCAGTGACACATGCCTTTATAGGTGTTTGTACCTCACTCTCGATGTGTTTGGTTACTGTGTTATAGGAAATTTTTGGCCCATCTTTTTAGTTTCCTGTCACCTCACCCTGTCTGCATTAAGGGGGGCTATTTTTTTGTTTCTAATGCTTCCTTGGTTTGATGGTTCATTGGAGTGAGCTATGTATTTAGTATTTTGATCCTATATACTAGGCGATTGTAGTGGCTAGCTACCTATGCATTTCAGTGAGATGGATCACCTACCATATAGACACTCTCGATTTGTGCCTTCTTATTTTGTGGAGGATCTTCAGATCAATAGTTTCTTTCTGACAGAGTTTGCAACTTCTTCTACTTCAGTAGTTTTCCTCATGATCTTCTCTTTGTTCCTATCTTCTGGAACATTCTTTGCTATCTCTTTTTGGAGAGGGGTTTTTCCCATTAGGTTTTCTCCTTTGTCTCCAGTTTACAGAGATTTCCTTGTTTTGGGTACCTGATCAGGCCTTGTTGTTGGGACCCATTTTTTCCTACTTTTTTAGTTGTGCTAGGTTAGCTTACCTCCCAAGATTTTATTAAGGAGGGTTGTTAGAGTAATTAATTGTTTATACTTATTAATTAAATCACTTTGATTTAATTAAATAAGTTACCTATTACTCTAGTTTTTTGAAGCTATCTCTTATGTGCATATAATTAATATTTTATATTAATTATATTGTGCAACCTAGCTTTTTAAGGCTTTAGGGCTTTTGTTCACCTTTAAGGTTGAACTCTTGTAATTCTTTTTTCAAGCATTCAATCAATCAATCTTGGAATACACTTTTTCTCTCATCTTGTTGAGTTTTTCCAAGCTCTATTTTTTCCTTCTTTTTTCGATTTCTCTTTAGCAGGTTATTTACATCCAGGTGATCTTGGAAATTTATGAAGTTGGTTTTCACAACTTCTATAGCTATAAGGAGTGAGAAATAGAATTTTTGTATATCATGGAGGCTGAGTATAAGTATAGTTATAGTATTAGTAGCATGTGTAGGAGTTGAAACTACAAACTCATTATTTGAGGAGTGTTTGTTAAAGTGGAGAAATCCATTATACGTGTGTATGTAGCGATGGAGGCAAGATGATATGGTATGTGTATTGTTGTGACTGACTTGTGTGTAGTGAGGAGTAGATAATGAATGGCATCCTAGGATCTATTCATTGGAGAGTGTCCCTTTAGGGAGATAGAAATCTATAAATGAGTGTCCTGAGTTGAAGTCAGCTCCCTTGTGGATGGAGCTAGGTTTCAAGGAGGGAAAGAAAATTGTGTTCCATCTCTACCATGTGAGAGAGTGCATGAGACAAACTACATAGGAGGTGAATCAATAGATAAAGGGGTTTTAGATTGTGCATTGAAATGTGGAACATCAAGCATGTTGCTCTATGAGAAATAAAATGGGCACATGCATGCTAAGTGTTGGGCATTCATTTTGCACGAGGTTAACAGTAGGAATCGATAGTGTAATTCATCTTTTGAAAAGTAAATCTTTTTAAGGATCCACTCCAAGGTTTAGTATTTGTCTTACGACATACCAAAATCCACTCAGTAGAAGATAAATGTGAGTGTTCACAAGGAGGCCTTTGCTGGGTCTAAAACCTTTTTATCTCAGAATTGAAGTAAAATATGTTCGCTATCTCAAAATATCACACCAAAAGAACAATATTTTTTTATTTTTCTATTTTTCAATGAATGCAACTCTAACAATGCAGCTACTATGAGGTCCTATTCTAATAGGGGTTAGCAAAGAAAATGACAAAACTAAAAGAAAATAACATGAAATCAAATAACTTGAAATTGAAATTCCTAAACGAACATAAGCTACAGAACACAACACGCTATGAGTTAAACCATTGAAAAAATCGATAGGAAACCAATAAAATAGGAGCAACACTTCCTAGAATCCACTGATGTAATCATCAGTGAGAATCTTTAACAAATCGAATGATGTTTCACTCTTCATCAAATCGCAAGGCCATGGAAAGTGCACTCATGCGAGACAAAGAGCTATGTAGACACAATCGGGTGATCTCTTCTTAAGCTCGTTATGTCAACGGAATTCATATATCTATAGCAAACACCAAAACTAAAAGATCACACAACCAGAAAAAATGCAATAAACCTTTGGCTCAATCACAATCTCATGAATAAAATCCACAAAACAATGACACACTTAGGCAAGAATAACTACACTCTGAATGCGAGCACCAAAAGCATAACTTTATTGCATAATAAAAGTGGCCTTTTTTATAGTTTACAATGGGGTATTTATAAGAAATCATATCCTCAATTTGTGTTGAGAGTGAGAGATATCTTACATCCAATAAAATGTTTTTTAACAATAAAAACAAACTAAATATATACAAATTGACCATCCAACTAGTGCTTAGAGGGACTCCATTTTATTCATTAATTGGATGCATGAGCCTTTTACATGTCAAAAACAAAGAAAGCATGAGAGAGAAAGTACAAGGAAGCCATCAGTTGAAGTGGAAGTGCATGGAGACACCAAAAATAGAACCTACCCCTTCACTAGGCGTGTGTTAGGGTTAATTTGTCATCAGAATGTGCTCCCAATGCATGGAAAGTTCTATTTTTGGAACTAGCAGTCAACTGCCAGTGCACCTCTAAATTGCGGAGCTACATGAAAATCTAGAGCTATGGACCTATGTACCTATAGATCTGCGAACTTACAGACCTACAGATTTGTGGAGCTGCAGACCTCATTTTGCCAAAAAATCAAAGTTCTCAATTTTGAAAATGGTTTGTGGGTTTTTCTCAAATGAGGTTTTAGATCACTTTTTGTATATGCTTCATGCCCCTTTTTGATGATTTAAACCCTCTTTATAGCCAATTAATTTCATAAACTTACACTCCCTCTGCTTCTTCAATTGAAAATCTCAAGGCACCTGCATTGAATCTTGTCCCCAATAGCTGCATAAGATGAGGAACCTGATTTACTTTTTGTGTCCAACCTCTGTATCTTTGACCTTTGTCTAGGGTAAACTTTAAGAAAGCTTTGTCTTCTCTCCACCTGTCCAATCCTTCCCAGCAAGAAACCAAGTGATCCAGATCATCCAAGATGATCAAATGTTTGCAAATTTTTCATATTTTTTAGCAATTTTTTCTAGGCATTTTTAAATGACCTTTTTGGAGGTCTTTTGCTCAAAATTTCAAGTTAGAACCTTTGTCAGTCCCTAAAATTGGGTAGCCTAAGGCTTACTATTGTAAGGACTGAAATTAGATCTTTAGTTCTTCTTTCCAATGGTGTAAGCGATTTTGAATTTCAAAGCCCGAGTCAAAAGTTATGACCTCGACAAGTTGAGGATGCCATTTTTACTTACAAAAGAAGAAAACATTAGTCTGTAGAGTTAACAATGCATTGTAAAGACACACTAGCTACTCAAACAAAACTGGAGGTGAATCTTGAAATCTGGCTAAGTCTAAAATCCTGAAGCCCTAAAATTTGGCTAAGTCTGGATTCTTGAAGCCCTGAAATTTGGCTAAGTCTGGATTTCTGAAGCCCTGAAATTTCCTAGAATCTTTACCTTATCTCGGGGAGGTTTGAAACCTATCTCAAAAGATTTGTCACATATATTAAAATATATCTTAAGTATAAGGACTCAAATTTCAAATTTTTAATTTTTTTTAAATTTTTGGACTCAACTTTTAAAAAATGGTACTTCTCCTGACTCGAATTGTGAGTCTGGGAATCAAAAAAAGTAGGGGGTCCCCATTCCTCACTAGGAATGGGGCATGTGTTGTGGAGACCAAAATACTAAGTAGCATCCATAAAAACTTTATTTTGTTTATTAGTTTGAGAATTTGTAAGTGTAAGTCAATCTCCATGACTATGGTTAACATAACTATTATGTTGATTCCCAAATTCATCATTGTGGTTCCACATACTTGTAGATGAAGAGGATAGAGGGGAAAGAGCTAAAAATGAGGTTGGAGATAAGAAATTTGGAGAAATAGTTTTTTGATTTGTACCAACATTAATATTGCTATTGTCAAAAATAAAGAAAGGAGTAATTTACATATTGGTTGTTCTTTTGTATTAAGTACCAAAATACTTATTATTGAAGATTACATCTTTGCTTCATATTACCTTTTTTGCAATTGGATCCCAAATTCTAAAACTGAATTGGTCTTCTCCATAGCCCATAAATATTCCTCCTTTTGGATTTAGATCAAGCTTCCTTCTCATCTCCTTGGTAACATGGACATATTCTTCACATCCAAACACCTAAATGTAAGTGTATGAAATTCTCTACCAACAATTCTTCCTCCTGTATGCCAAATTCCAATCAAGATGATAGACTTTGGTTCATTAGGTAGACTATTGTATTACATGTCTCTACCAAAAATTCCTTGCCTAAATGAGGATTATAGAGCACACAATGAGATCTCTCAAAGATTATTCTATTTATCCTCTTTGCTGCTCCATTTTCTAGAGGACTGAATGGAACAATCTTGATTCTACGCATGCCATTTTCCACACAAAATCAATCAAACTCCAATGAACAAAACTCTCCACCATTATCCATTTGTAAAAACATTATTCTATGAACAATTTGACTACCAACCAAAGCTTTTAAAGAGAAACATGTAAATCCATACCTTTCTTGTGCAATCATCAAGGAAATTGAGAAAGTAATTTTCTACTCCAATGGAAGCTACCTTGGTAGGTCTAGACACATCAAAATAGATCAATGCTAAGGGAGTTCCTTTGTTTTCATTCTTGGTCCTCAAAAAGCTTACCTAATTTTGTTTTCCATAAAGGAAATATTGACAAAATTGCAAGTCAACTCATTTTAACCCCTACAATTGCTCCCTTTTATGCACAACATCAAGACCCTTTTTACTCATATGACCAAGCCTTTGATACCACAATTTTGAATTACTATCTACAACTGTCATGGCTGCCCCCACTTCACCAATATTTTCTACAATATATAAACTCCCAATCTTGACTCCTTTTGCAACTATCATGGATCCTTTTGTGACTTTCCATGAACTAGTTAGAGAAGTGAGAAAGTCTTGTACATATAGATAACTTATGGAAATAAAATTTCTTTTAGATTTTGGAACACGAAACACATCTTATAATAGCCATTTAATACCTCCTTTCAAAGACAATAAAATATCACCTTTTCCTACTATTTCACATACTTTATTATCACCTAAATATACTTCAACCACTTACTTTCTTGATAATTCATGAAGTATTCTATACATGGAGAGGCATGAAATGATGCACTAGAATCCAAAAACCAAGAGGATGAAGTAGTTTTGGTTGTATATAATATCAAGACACTATCATCCTTGTCATAGGCTATGCTGGCTTCACTTTCCTACACTCATTCTCGTGCTCTTTTATAACATTTACAATATTTCTTCATGTGGCCATTTTCCCCAAAAAATCAACTATCTCTTGCCTTCCTTTCCTTTGACTTTGATTTCCTAGCTGATTTTGATCTTCTATGATGGTTGGTTCTCCCTCTATTGTAGCTTCTTCCTCTAGATCTTGTGATGACCATCATCAAGGCTTCATTAGATGAGAATTTCTTTGATACTCCTTCTCATATCCTCACTAAGTAGAGTGATCACTACTTCATGATAGAACATCTTACTCTTTGTAGAATTAGAAGTGAAAACTTCTATAACTATGACATCCCAAGTATTAGGTAAGGAACATAACCAGATGATAGCTTTAGAATCTTCATCTTGAGTCATACCAACCAAGGTTTCTTGACATAATATTGTGTTCAACTCATTTATATGATTTTTCATTGAAGTCCCTCCCTTCATTTTCAGCTTTTAGAGCTTCTTCATAACAAATATTTTATTTGAAGTAGATGTCATTTTGTTGGAATTCACAAGTGGGAAGAATACTTCTGAGAAGGGGGGGTGAATCAAAAGTAACAAACTTTAACCTTTAAAACTTTTAGCTCAAATCAATCACATGCATGTAACATATCTAATAAACATGAAAATAAAGACATGCATGAAAACACATAACATAAGATTTGATCACCTAGAAACCCTCGAAATGAGAAGGTAAAATTGGGGTGGGGATGACACCCAGAACTTACCACTACAGCAATATGTAACCAATTAATGTTACAATTTTTTAACCATCATCAATGGTATACCCTATGAGAGGCCTACCCTATTTAAGCCTCAAAACTCTATTAAAAGTGCACATGTCCAAAGGATTTTACACACATTCACTTGGAATGTCACCCTGTTAAAGGATTTACAATATGGTTATTAAACCAACCTATCTCAATAGGATTTTCATTCTCCTAATACAATGCTTAGAAAGTATAGTAGAATGTTTGACCTGATTACTTACAACCTTCTGTTGCTGATTTCATATCAATGTTATGTCCCTTCTAATATGATCCTTCTTGATATGATGTAGTTCTATTCGAAGTGCTAATGCTTTGTTCTACTCTAACTAATCTATCCCTTGCCCTGTTTCACTAAGTCACCTTTTTCCCTTTTGCTCTTTGCTCAATTCCACTGTCTGCTTGAGCTTCTTAACTCTCTCAACTAGATTCAACAATTGAATTAAGAGGCTTTGTCCTTCTTTTTAAAGGTTTCATGAGTTAGGGTTTGTTATGAATCTATGATTGAGATTCATTCATTTTTCCTCTTTAGCATTATACTTTTTCTATTGGTTGCATGCAGTATACATAATAAATTCAAAATATTTGATCTTATCTTCTAGAACTCAAAATCTATCTAATAGTTGTCATACAACATGATTTACCTCTTAGTTTGTGAAGGCACAAACTCATATGACAATATAGTGTCATTCGACACTTACTAATTGTGGATGCTTGGTACATGTTGATTACTGGTGCTTGATAGATATAGGATTTCTGTCTTGCTCAACACCTATACTTCACTCAGCACATATAGTGATTTGGCACATATACTAGCTCAACATCAATTATCACTCATCACTTGAAACTTGCTTGACACTATCTATCTACTCAGCATCTGAATAGCTTGATACCTATTAGATTTTTGGCTCGACATACTATAGCTTGGCATCTATATTATACTCAAAACCAACTTAGAGCATTTTTTAAGTGTATTAAAACTCGATTGTTAAAACCAATCTGAGACCAACAATCTCCCCCTTTGACATGAGTGTCAAAAAAAATTAACTATACATTATGAATCTAATCTCTATGAGTATAATATACATCTTGTTTGGCATATGTACAAAATTTCAAAACTGTTCAAAATTTTGTAAAGAACTTTATACCTCAAACTTATAACTCCCCCTAAGCTGATGTACCTTAGTTGTAACCAAAAAAATTTATGTTGGATTTATCTCATGTTGATTATACTTTGCCTTATCATTCTTTAATGTATCCTTTTGGCATTTCTACTTCTCAAAATTTATCTCCTTATCTCCTCAAGATTTTATTTATCTCCCCCTTTTTATTATAATCTCAAAAATCTCCCCCAAAATGTTATCTCCCCCTTTGTGTCTCCTAATTTATTATCTCCCCCTTTTTGACACTTATGTCAAAGGGTTCTATGCATTAATTTAATACTTATCCAAAAAGAATTTATTTACCTCCATGATTATCTTCAGAGCATGATCCCAATTATCTAGTAAAATTTCTGTTGGTTTAAGCTAGATGGTTGTCTCTACTATAAGATGTACTAGGCCTTCCAATGTAGAAATATTGGGGTCTTTCTTCAAAACATTCTCTGGATAGGCTAGTTCCTTGTGCAAAACTTTCATGTGAGGCATTATAGTAGACTGTATTTGTATCAACTTGGCCTTTACATTAGCCTCATCTACTGTGAGCACAACTAATTCATTCTGAGTGTGAAGTGTAGTAGCAAAATTATTCTCACTCTAAGTTGGATCCTTCGGTAGTTGAATGTTAGGTATCTTAAGGTTCCTCTCCAAGCTCATTATAGACTAGTTGGTCTCTTGTGTGAAGTATGATGAGCCACACAACTTTTAGTACAATGAGAATATGTTCTCAAGTACTACTTTCACCTTTTCAATCTTTTTCACCAACTTCACCTATGAGAGTGTGATTTCACCATATATTCTTTCATTTACCTTCATTTGGACTTTCCTTTTAGACCATTCTAATAATTTTTTTTTTTTGTCTAGGTCTTCATTTTGTACCTAGTTCACTATATTGGCTAATTGTTCCATGATTGGTTTTCTCTCATTAGGTACTTGCAAGTTGAATGCATCTAAAAAGATGTCTTTTATTTCTATCAAAGCTTGCCTTTTTTTGTACTCATTCCTAAGTATCTCTTGGTTCTTCTTCTTCTCTAGTGCCTCTTGAGCTTCATTAATTTGATCTATGTTCATTGTTTTATAGTCATACCTTGGAACAACTATCTCCTCATCAGGAGCAAGGTCTCCATAGTGAAGTACCCTTGCAACCTCGGTAGAGCTTGAGCCTAGTGCTAAAATCCAAAGTGGTACTACTTCAGTGCTCAGCTATTGAGTTGTCCCTATAGGAGTCCTTGTTGTAGGAAAGTTTATCAATGTTTGAATTGCCTCTTGTTCTTTCTCCTTAGGGATCTCCTTGTCCTCTTTAGATCTACCTTGATCTATCACTGTGTTTTGAGGTGGTGCACCCTATCCTTGTACTGTAGGAACAAAGATATCCTTTTGTCTTATTTTCTCCTTTGTTGGCTCCTTGATAGTTGAAGTCATTGTAACTATAGAGTCAACCCTAGCATATGTGTCTTGTGTTTCTTGCTCTTGGGGCTATCCACTTGTAGCTATTTGAATATGAGAAGGTGGTTCTTGTGGATTCACCTTCTCCTTTGTGATCTTAGCTATAGCTTTCTGAAGTTCTTCCACACTAACCAAGACTGGGTTAGTACATAACGATGATTGCAAAGTAGTCCGTGAAGGATCCTTTTAAGGTCCTCTATAGTCAGTGGATTTATGTTCTGACCAGAGGTGTCAGGAACATCTTGTACTATCATTGAATTTTTAAGTGTGAGAGTTACATGTGGAGGACTTTGTGGTGGCATTTGTTTGTCTTGCACACTCTGATATGTTTGCTATTGTTTAGTAGTTGCCATGTTATCTTTTTGTGTCTCCTTCTCCACTATAACATCTTCCTTTTCTTTTTCTCCTTCATTTTCGTTTTCATTTTACTCTTCTTCATCTCCATCATTCCTTCCCTCAAAGGGATCTTCTTGACCTTCCTTCACTATTGTGAGGCCATAAATTAGCTTCTACATGAGAGTGGACTTCTTCACAACATCTTCAATACTATTTTGTAAAATGCTAAAGGCTCTACACTTGGGTGCAAATTTTCTCCCATGTTCCTTATTTCCTTTTCTTATTTGGCCTTTTGTAAGTTTACACATCACACAAGCCAATGTTGGCTCTCTTATTTCCTTTTCCATATTTAGGAAATAATTCCATTTATTCTCTATAATTTAATATAACTCCTTAGGCATAGTATTATCTAGTTCAAGTGGAGTATTCTTGAACTTTGCCATCATGGTGTATATTGATTCTTCTACCATGTTTTTCTCGTCTCTTGTCAACTTATTTAAATTAACACCTTTTAATCCTGAAAATGTCTACATTATCCCTAATGTTGTCACATGTATTCTCCAGATCAGATTTGGTGGTGTGACTTACCATTCTAAATTGGTTATTATCATCTAATTCTATCCTCTCCTCATCTGATTGTAGAGGTGCCACATTTTTTCTTTGTTGGTCCTTCTTGCTTTGTGGCTTTCTTCTTTACCTACTCCTTGGCTACCTTTGTCGTAGCTCTTGTATCTGCCCTTGTGGTGGGTTTTTCTGGGCTATGCTTGGTTGTTTTCTTTTTGCCTTTAGGTTGAGCAGTAGGCTGTTTTTATGCTTTCCTCTTCTTAGGCTTAGCCTTAAGTGCTTCCTCTTCTTCATCACCACCTGATTATTCTTCTACATCCTCACCCATGCCTTCGGTTAGTGCTAGTGGCCCTTTCCCCTATTCCTCTTCTTCTTCTTCTTCATCATCTTCTTCCTCTACCTCTATAGCCCCTTCTCCAAATCTGGCTTTGAGTTTCTTCACCAGTCTTTCCTTTTTCTTTATTGTGGAGGTAGTCTTCAATTCAATTTCCACTTTGGATTTGAAAACATCAAAAGTGCCAAAGGGCTTCGCACTTTTTTCAATCTCCTCTACTAGAAATGTTGTAATTTTTGTAGATGCCTCATCTATATTTATCTCATATCCAAGTAGTCTAAGCCATCTAACCCTTGGAATTTGTGCTTGGCTGCATGTATAATCAATATCCACATGAAAACAAGGGTATGTGCAGGATCATGGTGTGCCAAAAAGTGGCGATGTGAAAAAAAAAGAGTTTCAAGACGCCTAAAAGCACTTCAAAATCCGCTTTGACATTTTTTTACCTATCTAGGAACCAAACCTGGAAGATTAAGCCGAGCCTTATCGGATATCCGATATCATATCAGATATCCGATTTTAAATCCAATATCCGACTAATAATTGAAATCATATAATAGTATGATATATTATTTAATATTATTATTATATTATAATCGTATAATATTATACTATAATAATAATATTATAATTACATATTATATTATAATACTATAATATAATATTTCATATATTATAATATATAATAATGTAATATAATATATATATAATATAATATAATAATAAAAAGTAATATCTTATAATATAATATATAATAAAAAAGTATAATATATTATAAATTATAATAATATAGTATAATAATAATATTTTATATTATAATATATAGTAAATTAATATAATAAATATAAAATATAATATAAAAATACATAAAATGTAATAATACATATTAATATAATAATATATAATACAAAGAGGGTCGTCATTTAATGGGTCAAAGGGGGTCATAGGTCACCCTATGACCCCCTTTGACCCACATGAACGAGTCGACTATGTCCCTAGGGGTCCAAGGACCCCTAGGGACATACGTCATCGTTTAATGGATCAAATGAGGTCATAGGTCACCCTATGACCCCCTTTGACTCATATGAATGATTCAAATATGTCCCTAGGGGTCCTAGGACCCCTAAGGACATATGTCATCATTTAATGGGTCAAAGAGGATCATAGGTCACCCTATGACCCCCTTTGACCCATATTACCCATTCGAATATGTCCCTTGGCATCCAAGGACCCCTAGGGACATATGTCATCGTTTAATGGGTCAAAGAGGGTCATAGGACACCCTATGACCCCCTTTGACCCATAATACCCATTCGAATATGCCCCTAGGGGTCCTAGGACCCCTAGAGACATATGTCATCATTTAATGGGTCAAAGGGGGTCATAGGTCACCCTATGACCCCCTTTGACCCATATTACCCATTCGAATATGTCCCTAGGGGTCCTAGGACCCCTAGCGACATATCTCATCATTTAATGGGTCAGAGAGGGTCATAGGTCACCCTATGACCCCCTTTGACTCATATTACCCATTCGAATATGTCCCTAGGGGTCCTAGGAACCCCTAGAGACATATATCATCGTTTAATGGGTCAAAGAGGGTCATAGGTCACCCTATGACCCCCTTTGACCCATATTACCCATTCGAATATGTCCCTAGGGGTCCTAGTACCCCTAGAGACATATATCGTCGTTTAATGGGTCAAGAGGGTCATAGGTCACCCTATGACCCCCTTTGACCCATATGTACAATTCGAATATGTCCCTAGGGGTCCTAGGACCCCTAGAGACACATGTCGTCATTTAAAGGGTCAAAGAGGATCATAGGTTACCCTATGACCCCATTTGACCCATATTACCCATTCGAATATGTCCCTAGGGGTCCTAGGACCCCTAGAAACATATGTCGTCATTTAATGCATCAAAGGGGGTCATAGATCACCCTATGACCCCATTTGACTCATATGAACGATTCAAATATGTCCCTAGGGATCCTAGGACCCCTACGGACATATGTTGTCGTTTAATAGGTCAAAGGGGGTCATAGGTCACCCTATGACCCCCTTTGACCCATATGAACGATTGGAATATGTCCCTAGGGTCCTAGGACCCCTACGGACATATGTCATCATTTAATGGGTCAAAGAGGGTCATAGGTCAACCTATGACCCCATTTGACCCATATTACCCATTCGAATATGTCCCTTGGGGTCTGAGGACCCCTAGGGACATATGTCGTCGTTTAATGGGTCAAAAAGGATCATAGGTCACCCTATGACCCCCTTTGACCCATAATACCCATTCGAATATGTCCCTAGGGGTCCTAGGACCCCTAGAGACATATGTCGTCGTTTAATGGGTCAAAAGGGGTCATAGCTCACCCTATGACCCCCTTTGACCCATATTACCCATTCAAATATGTCCCTAGGGGTCCTAGGACCCCTAGCAACATATCTCATCGTTTAATGGGTCAGAGAGGGTCACAGGGTGACCTATGACCCCTTTTGACCCATATTACTCATTCGAATATGTCCCTAGGGGTCCTAGGACCCCTAGAGACATATATAATCGTTTAATGGGTCAAAGAGGGTCATAAGTCACCCTATGACCCCCTTTGACCCATATGTACGATTCGAATATGTCCCTATGGGTCTTAGGACCCCTAGAGACATATGTCATCATTTAAAGGGTCAAAGAGGGTCATAGGTTACCCTATGACCCCATTTGACCCATATTACCCATTAGAATATGTCCCTAGGGGTCCTAGGACCCCTAGGGACATATGTTGTTGTTTAATGCATCAAAGGGGGTCATAGGTCACCCTATGACCCCGTTTGACTCATATGAACAATTCAAATATATCCCTAGGGGTCCTAGGACCCCTAGGGACATATGTTGTCATTTAATGTGTCAAAGGGGGTCATAAGTCACCCTATGACCCCCTTTGACCGATATGAACCATTCGAATATGTCCCTAGGGTCCTAGGACCCCTAGGGACATATGTTGTCGTTTAATGGGTCAAAGAGGGTCATAGGTCACCCTATGACCCCATTTGACCCATACTACCCATTCAAATATGTCCCTTGGGGTCCGAGGATCCCTAGGGACATATGTCATCATTTGATGGGTCAAAGAGGGTCATAGGTCACCCTATGACCCCATTTGACTCATATTACCCATTCGAATATGTCCCTAGGGGTCCTAGGACCGCTAGAGACATATATCGTCGTTTAATGCATCAAGAGGGTCATAGGTCACCCTATGACCCCCTTTGACCCATATGAACCATTCGAATATGTCCCTAGGGGTCCTAGGACCCCTAGAGACATATGTCATCGTTTAATGGGTCAAAGAGGGTCATAGGTCACCCTATGACCCCCTTTGACCCATATTACCCATTCGAATATGTCCCTAATGGTCCTAGGACCCTTAGGGACATATGTCATCATTTGATGGGTCAAAGAGGGTCATATGTCACCCTATGACCTCCTTTGACCCATATTACCCATTCGAATATGTCCCTAGGGGTTTGAGGACCCCTAGAGACATATATAATCATTTAATGGGTCAAGAGGATCATAGGTCACCCTATAACCCCCTTTGACCCATATGAATGATTCGAATATGTCCCTAGGGGTCCTAGGACCCCTAGAGACATATGTCATCATTTAATGGGTCAAAGAGGGTCATAGGTTACCCTATGATCCCATTTGACCCATATTACCCATTCAAATATTTTTCTAGGGGTCATAGTACCCCTAGGGACATATGTCATTGTTTAATGGGTCAAAGGGGGTCATAGGTCACCCTATGACCCCCTTTGACTCATATGAACAATTCAAATATGTCCCTAGGGGTCCTAGGACCCTTAGGGACATATGTCATCGTTTAATGGGTCAAAGGGGGTCATAGGTCACCCTATGACCCCCTTTGACCCATATGAACCATTCAAATAAGTCGCTAGGGTCCTAGGACCCCTAGGGACATATGTCTTCATTTAATAGGTCAAAGAGGGTCACAGGTCACCCTATAACCCCCTTTGACCGATATTACCCATTTGAATATGTCCGTAGTGGTCCTAGGACCCCTAGGGAAATTTGTCATCGTTTAATGGGTCAAAGAGGGTCATAGGTCACCCTATGACCCCCTTTGACCCATATTACCCATTTGAATATGTCCCAAGGGGTCCTAGGATCCCTAGAGACATATATCATCATTTAATGGGTCAATAGGGTCATAGGTCACCCTATGACCCCCTGTGACCCATATGAACGATTCGAATATGTCCCTAGGGGTCCTAGGACCCCTAGAGACATATGTCATCATTTAATGGGTCAAAGAGGGTCATAGGTTACCCTATGACCCCATTTGACCCATATTACTCATTCGAATATGTCCCTAGGGGTCCTAGGACCCCTAGGGAGATATGTCATTGTTTAATGGGTCAATGGGGGTCATAGGTCACCCTACGACCCCCTTTGACTCATATGAACGATTCAAATATGTCCCTAGGGGTCCTAGAGGGACATATGTCATCGTTTAATGAGTCAAAAGGGGTCATAGGTCACCCTATGATCCCCTTTGACCCATATGAACGATTTGAATATGTCTCTAGGGTCCTAGGACCTCTAGGGACATATGTCGTCGTTTAATGGGTCAAAAAGGGTCATAGGTCACTCTATGACCCCCTTTGACCCATATTACCCATTCGAATATGTCTCTTGGAGTCCGAGGACCCCTAGGGACATATGTCGTCATTTAATGGGTCAAAGAGGGTCATAGGTCACCCTATGACCCCCTTTGACCCATATTACCCATTCAAATATGTCCCTAGGGGTCCTAGGACCCCTAGAGACATATATCGTCTTTTAATGGGTCAAGAGGGTCATAGGCCACCCTATGACCCCTTTTGACTCATATGAATGATTCGAATATGTCCCTAGGGGTCCTAGGACCTCTAGAGACATATGTCATCATTTAATGGGTCAAAGAGGGTCATAGGTTACCCTATGACCCCATTTGACCCATATTACCCATTCAAATATGTCCCTAGGGGTCCTAGGACCCCTACGGACATATGTCGTTGTTTAATGGGTTAAATGGGGTCATAGGTCACCCTATGACCCCCTTTGACCCATATGAACAATTCGAATATGTCCCTAGGGTCCTAGGACCCCTAGGGACATATGTCGTCATTTAATGGGTCAAAGAGGGTCATAGGTCACCCTATAACCCCCTTTGACCCATATTGCCCATTCGAATATGTCTTTTGGGGTCCAAGGACCCCTAGGGACATATGTGATCGTTTAATGGGTCAAAGAGGGTCATAGGTCACCCTATGACCCCCTTTGACCCATATTACCCATTCGAATATGTCCCTAGGAATCCTAGGACCCCTAGAGACATATATCATCGTTTAATGGGTGAAGAGGGTCATAGGTCACCCTATTACCTCCTTTGACCCATATGTACGATTCGAATATGTCCCTAGGGGTCCTAGGACCCCTAGGGACATATGTCGTCATTTAATGGGTCAAAGAGGATCATAGGTCACCCTATAACCCCCTTTGACCCATATGAACCATTCGAATATGTCCCTAGGGCTCTGAGGACCCCTAGGGACATATTTCATCATTTAATGGGGTCAAAGAGTGACCTATGACCCTCTTTGACCTATATGAATGATTCGAATATGACCCCTAGGGACATATGTCGTCGTTTAATGGGTCAAAGAGGGTCATAGGTTACCCTTGTAGACACCTAAATTTGATTACACTACTTTGGTAATCTAATTTAGCCATCTCTAAAGGAATCATTAATTAAATTCTTATTTAATTAATCCTTTGTCATCCCCTAGTTGATTAATTTAATTAATCATCTATAGTCCTAATTGATAAATCAAATAATCTATTATTTATCAATTAAATCCTTTTCTCCTTTCTAATTCCAAAAATCCCCATTTATTAAATAAATCTATTTGATAAATGAAATCCTCAAATTCAAAAATACCCTAACCTATCTCTAATCCTCCATTTAGCCTAATCCACCCCATCCACCCATACTAACCAAGCTTAGCCACTAACTCACCCACCCTCATTAATGCCATCCACTTGCACATCTCTAACATCCCTAATCTAATCCTAAACCCAAGCCTAATCCACCCCCTAATGTTGTCACATTCCTTAAACAAGTTTAAGACTTTCATAATCCAAACCAAAGTCTCCCCTCAAAAAAACCCAACCACTAAGTCATGAGTGCTCTTACAAAACATAAAGACTCTTACAAGCCCACTCATGACTCTTACACCCATCTTCCACACTCTTCCCTCTTCCACACTCATTCCTCTTACATCCCTCTTACATACTCAACCCCACTCATCATGCCCTTAACCAACGCTTAACCCTACCCTCTCACACTCATCCTCCTTGTGACAAGTGTCACCTTCCCATTGGTGCTAAACAAGCACAATCCATGTGCTCCCCTTTGAGTGCATCTTAGCCCTCCTTAAGCCTTCATCCATCCTTGCATCTAAGCCCTCCATCCCTCTACCCCTTAGCCTATAAATTGAATCCCATCCCAAGCCATTTCATCAACAATCTTTGAGCTAAAGTTACCATGCTATTTTGAGAACCAAAGCCATCAACCATACCCTTATAATGCCAAATTGAGAGCTCAAAAAGCTACCAATTTGCCATTACCCATCTCCATTGAAGCAACTTTTGAGCATCTTGAGCATACATCCACAGCAAAAGGACACATCTACAGAATCAAGAAAGCATGGAGTGTTTTCTCTCGTGAGGTTTGCACTTCTTATTTTCTTTCTTAGTCTAAGCATATATGTGAATTTAGTTTTTGGTTTGTGAATGTTTACTTTATTTGTTAATGTTCTTTGCATACTGATTCTGGTTCTACAACCCTATGATCTCATTTGACTCATATTACCCATTTGAATATGTCCTTAGGGGTCCTAGGTCCCCTAGGGACATATGTCATCTTTTAATGGGTCAAAAGGGGTCATAGGTCACCCTATGACCCCCTTTGACCCATATGAACAATTCGAATATGTCCCTAGGGGTCCAAGGACCCCTAGAGACATATGTCATCGTTTAATGAGTCAGAGAGGGTCATAGGTCATCCTATGACCCCCTTTGACCCATATTACCCATTCGAATATGTCCCTAGGGGTCCTAGGACCCCTAGAGACATATATCATCGTTTAATGGGTTAAAGAGGGTCATATGTCACCCTATGACCCCCTTTGACCCATATGAATGATTGGAATATGTCCTTAGGGGTCCTAGGACCCCTAGGGACATATGTCATTGGGTTAATGGGTCAAAGAGCGTCATAGGTCACCCTATGACCCCCTTTGACCCATATTACCCATTCGAATATGTCCCTAGAGGTCCTAGGACCCCTAGGGACATATGTCGTCATTTAATGGGTCAAAGGGGGTCATAGGTCACCCTATGACCCCCTTTGACCCATATGAATGATTTGACTATGTCCCTAGGGGTCCTAGGACCCCTAGGGACATATGTTGTCATTTAATGGGTCAAAGGGGGTCAATGGTCACCCTATGACCTCCTTTGACCCATATGAACGATTCGACTATGTCCCTAGGGGTCCTAGGGCCCCTAGGGACATATGTCATCGTTTAATGGGTCAAAGAGGGTCATAGGTCACCCTATGACCCCCTTTAACCCATAATACCCATTCGAATATTTCCTAGGACCCCTAGAGACATATGTCATCGTTTAATCGATCAAAGGGGGTCATAGGTCACCCTATGACCCCCTTTGACTGATATGAACGATTCGACTATGTCCTTGGGGGTCTTAGGGACATATGTCGTCATTTAATGGGTCAAAGGGACCCCCTTTGACCCATTAAAGGATGACATATGTCCCTAGGGGTCCTAGGACCCCTAGAGAGATATATCGTCGTTTAATGGGTCAAAGAGGGTTATAGGTCACCCTATGACCCCCTTTGACTCTTATATATTAATAATATACATATTAATAATATAAATATATATTAATAATATACATATCAATATAACAATATATATATATACATATACATATTAGATTATTATATTTAATGAAAATATTACGTTATTATATAAATATATTAATAACATACATATTAATATAATAATATTTATAATATATATTATATTTAATAAAAATATTACATTGTTATATAAATATTATATTATTATACATATTAATATAATAATATATAATACATATTACATTTAATGAATATATTACGTTATTGTATATATTAATAACATACATATTAATATAATAATATATAATACGTATTTTATATATATATAAATTACGTTATTATATTTAGTAAAAATAATAATAATATATATTATATTTATAGATTGTAATAAGATTAACATAAGATATTATTATTATTACTAGATTATATCTTGTATGTTTACATTACGTTATTATATATATATATATATATAATATATTAAAATATGCCTTTACATATTAATATAAGTGAAATAATTTAAAAATAAAAAATTAGAACGTTTAAATCGAATTTCCCTCCAAAATTTGAAGATTTTTAGAATTTGACTACCGAGCCATATCAGATATCTGATTTTGAATCAGATATCCGATCAGGCTTGGTATTTACCAATCCTGCCCGGTCAACCCTAAAGACGTGTTTATAGAGAGTTTTAGTGATACTCAGACTTCAGGTAGCCATCTAACAATGTTATTTTGATCAAAATTGAATGAAATGAAATGAGTTTTTTAATATTGCTCTCTAGATTCCATCAATATAATTTCTGTCAAATTCTGAGTTCGATAAGTATTTATTAGTTAATTATCAATGAAGATTATTGTAAAGTGCTAATTGACATACTGAATAAAAAATAGCTATAACTTTCAAACGGTATAACATTTTTTAAATCTAAAAGTTGCGTCACATTCTATACTTCGCCTAGTATAAGAAAAAAACAAAAAAAAGAAAAATTTGATCAAATTTTCTATTAGTTAGGGTGGTCAGACACGGGACTTTTTTTAATCCGAAAAAGTTTTGGTAGAGAATTCATATTTAATTATTTATTTGGAATAAAAATATCAAAAAATATGCGTCACATCTGGGCATGAGTCTAGTTTTCATATCTATAATTATATTTAAAAAAATTATGATTTGATTTTGATTAAGGTGGTCAGACATACACCTACTTTTTATTTTTTGCCCTGAAATTTTCTTAGTACTGCATTAAAATTCAAACTTTTGACCAATCAATTATTTTTTTCTCCTGATAAGGCCTAGTAGTTTAGAAACTACATTCAATTTTCTACAAATTATTTTCTTACAACTTTTTGATATAAATTCCATAACCACTTCAAAATTATGTGTCAAGTTGACATAAACCTGATTTGCTGATTTTTCACTGCCACTTAAGGCCATAGTTTGGTACACCATGATCTTGCACATACCCACAAATGTCATTTATATACTACTCAACAAGTGAGATTGGTATCCTAAGTATTTATTTCATTGACTTTTTAAAGTCCTCAAAATAATTGGTCATAATAGTCTCAAAATTGGCTCCTATTTGTTCAATATATTCATTAACTTGCATTGCCACTGACCTATTTGTCTTCCAATTAACCTTACCAAAAGAAGGAAACTCATTCTATACATAAAAGAATAGGCAAATCAAAATTGATCCAAATTTTCATTGAGTACTCTTGGATCTCCTTATTGCTCCAAGATTCTCCATAATTTGTTGTAGTTGCAATTCTGCAAGATCATAAGTATGATCCTTTTTCACAATTTTATACCCAACATCCACGGTAATATAAGGTACGTTGTTGAGTCTACTAGATTGGTAAAATTTTTGGTAAATGACTCTAATAGAAAAATCAAAAAAGAGGATCTTTGATTGTATCTATAGTCATCACTCTCTTGGTCCACTTGGCTCCTATATTCTTCTCAATTGCTTCTTTGGAATCCCTTCTTAGGGTTTTAGGCTATTCTAGGGTTGGATACCCTATTACCCTATGTACAATTCTTTTGGAGATTTTGACTGGCCCATCCTCTAACCACAAACAACCATCATGTATCCTACTTAACACAATTTTGATCTATTTAGTCTTAAACACAATATAGAAATCTGGGGCATAGGTTAAGCCCTTCTTTTCAACAATTTGAAACTCTTCTTTTAGTACCCCATTTTCACATAGCTTATCATACACTTCCCTGATCTCCATATCTCCTATAACATCTCCTAAAATCTTGCACCATCACCACTTTAGGTGGAATTATAGATAGGGCTCTAGATGGGTCATTTTTATATGCAACTTTAGGGATTGGTCAACAATCAGGTTGTTTCACTTCATTGCTAACCAACTAAACTTCAAACGGCTCTTTTTCATGGGGTTTCCTAGAACTAGAGGCCATTTGTGCAATCTAGGGTTTCAACACAAAGAAATTTTGAAACTGTGTAGCTCAACATAAGTAAAATACCTTAAAATCATTGAAACTATGCTAAATCTATGTTGAAATCTACTCAAATGCTTCAAACTCTACTTGGAAGTCATTCAATGCTCTTCTCATTCTTGTTCTATGATCATGATAATGAAAAATGATTTAAAATGTAACCATATACTCTTTTTTCATAGCATTTAATGCTTAGTGAATTTAAATATATCCACTTGGCTCCCTAAGGAATTCTACATTACTCGACTTCCATTGATTTCCAATCACTTGACATAAACTAGAGTTTCTTTTACTTGACTTCAATAGCAATTAACCTTCACTTGGCTTCCACTACCAACTCAACTCTTATTTGACTTTGGTAGACAACTTGATAGATACTAAGATTTTACTCAGCACCTGAAGACAACATTTCTTACTCGACAACATTTTAAAAACTTTAATTTTTCATATCTATTCATGATGATCTATCCCTTTCAGTGCTCGTTTATTTTTGGAACTAATGTATGATAAAGCATTTAAATATCAGTCACACACACCTTCTTCTACTTAGTTGGATTAAGTGTGACCACTTGACCTTTTAGGTGAAGTGATCCCTCTATTGGATGTGTTGCTTCCATCTCTTCTCTTCCATGTCCTATTCATTTCTCCTTTGATGTGTTCAACCTCAACTTTTCCTTTCCCTTTGTTGAACTCAGAGTTGGGTGCCTTTGACCTAGTTGGACAATACTTGTTGATGTGTCCTATCTTTAGATAGCTAAAACAAGTGGTTTGAATCAACCACCTATTGTAGTTGCCACTAAAATGTGTTCTTATGTAGTTCTCAGGAAAGTGTCCATATTCTTGATAGTAGTGACAGCTCTTCCTAGTGTTGTAGTCCCAATTGTAGTGATGTCCATGACTTTTGGTCTTTGATGGTTAGTTTGGTGTCCACATAGGCTTTGACCTACATTCAAAGGCTCTATGTCCATACTTCTTGCAATTGTAGTAGTGATCTTCAATTCTTTGTGTCCTGATGGTTCTAGTCCTGCAGTCATGTGCTTGATGTCCTTACTTGTTTCACTTGTGACAATGACCTATTTTTTAGGTTTTTCATACTAATTGGCATTCTTTCTCTTGCATACATTAGAGGTATGTCCCTTTTTACCACATAAATGACAAGTGGGTTTATTATTCTTACCTTTGTCACTTCTTTCTTTTGCAGTCTTAGATGATTGTCCTTCTTTAGTGCTGGTGTATCCTAGTCCTGAAGTGTCATTGCTAGATCTTGGTGATTTTAGTAGCTATTCAAAGTACTTGATAGCTTCATTAGGCTTGTTGAAGCTTTTTGAAATCTCCTTCTCTCTTCTCAAGTTATTTTGTAGTTGTTCATTTTGCATCTTTAGTGTGAAGATCTTAATGTCCTTGACATTTAGTTCATGATGTGCATTCATCATCTGGCTTAGGGTATCTAGCTACATGTTGGAGACTCTTGCAAGCTCAATTAACTTTTCCTCCAATATGTTGTCAAGTTTTCTTTTGTCATCTTCTATCATAGCCTTATTTTCAATGGCTCTCTTCTTCTATTTAGTCACTTCACAAATCATCATGGCTTGTGATTCTTGCTCAATCTGATCTCTTCTACTTGAACTTTATTCTTCTCCATCAAGTCTTCTATTGCTACATCAAACTCCTTGGAATATCCATTGAAAAACACTTTTGAGTTTTCAATATCCTTTTATTGTGTATCATTTTTAGCTATGGCAATCTCTCTTCTTCTCTTTAGAGATTTCCTCAATTCTTCCCTAGCTTCTTCTAGAGAGTGTAGAGTGAGATGTATTTCAATCTCCTAGTTTTCTATGATCTTCCCAATTTTTTAGACTTCTATTTCTAGATCTTTTTCTCCAAGGTTTAAGGCTTCTCCTTGTGAGAACCAATGCTCTGATACCAATTATTGGAATTCACAAGTGAGAAGAATACTTTTGAGAGGGGGGATGAATCAGAAGTAACAAACTTTAACCTTTAAAACTTTTAGCTCAAATCAATCACATGCATGTAACATATCTAATAAACATGAAAATAAAGACATGCTTGAAAACACATAACACAAGATCTGATCACCCAGAAAACCTCCAAAATGAGAAGGTAAAACTGGGGTGGGGATGACACCTTCAACTTATCACTGCAACAATCTGTAACCGATTAGTGTTACAATGTTTTGACCATCATCAATGATCTACCCTGTGAGAGGCCTACCCTATTAAAGGCTCAAAACTCTATTAAAAGTGCACCTATCTAAAGGATTTTACAAATATTCACTTGGAATGTCACCCTGTTAAAGGATTTACAATATAGCTATTAAACCAACCTATCTCAATAGGATTTTCATTCTCCTAATACAATGCTTAGAAAGTATAGTAGAATGTTTGACATGATTACTTACAATCTTCTATTGTTGATTTTAGATCGATGTTTTGTCCCTTCTAATATGATCCTTCTTGATCTGATGTAGTTCTATTCAAAGTGTTGATGCTCTATTCTACTCAAACTGATCTGTCACTTGCCCTATTTCACTAAGTCATCTTTCTCCCTTCTGCTCTTTGCTCAATTCCACTCTCTACTTCAGCTTCTCAACTCTCTCAACTAGATTCAACAACTGAATTAAGAGGCTTTTTCCTTCTTTTAAAATATTTTGTGACTTAGGGTTTGTTATGAATCTACGAGTGAGATTCATTCATTTTTCCTCTTTAGCATTACACTTTTTCTATTGGTTGCATGTAGTATACATAGGAAATTCAAAAGATTTGATCTTATCTTCTAGAACTCAAAATCTATCTAATAGCTATCATGCAACATGATTTACCTCTAAGTTTGTGAAGGCACAAAATCATATGACAATACAGTGTCACTCAACACTTACTAATTGCTAATGCTCAACACATGTTGATTATTGGTGCTTGACACATATAGGATTTCTATCTTGCTCGATACCTATACTTCACTCAACTAATATAGTGACTTGGCACATATACTTGCTCGACATCAATTATCACTCAACACTAAAACTTGCTCAACACTGTTTGTTTGCTTGACATCAGAATAGCTCGGCACTTGTTGGATTTCTAGCTCAGCACATACTATAGCTTGGCATCTGTATTATACTTAGTACCAACTTAGAGAATTTCTTAAGTGTGTTGACACTCGATTGTCAAAACATATCTAAGACCAACACATTTTGTACATACTTTGAAGTTTATCCAAAACCTCCTTTTTTGTTTTTTCATACGATACATTAAAAAAAACATTTGATGATATTGAAAGAAATATTATTGCCATCACCTTTTCATCAATCTTGTCTAAATATTCATTTGATATTGCAGCTGGCTTCTTGGTTTTTGCTCCAATCGCTAGTGAGAGATCTTCCTTTACCAACAATGAACACATATGGACTTTCCACAAATTGAAATTTTGTCCCAAGAATTTTCACAGTTGGTAAGCACTGAAATCAATCCCAACAACTATACCAAGATTTTATACCATTTTTGAAGTTCACTAAAACTGCAAAGTGAAAAGAAATAGAACAAGATAGAATATAACACAAGCATACAAATTTATTGTGGTTCACCATAAATTGTGGCTACATCCACACTATTAGGAAAAAATCTTATTAATGTAGAAATTTAGTTTTACATCATAGTTGTAGCTTCATCTCTTGAAATACACTATGAATGATAAGCCTTTAATAGCAAATATTCATAGAGACTCATATGAAGTGAAGAGTCATTAAAATTGGAGGGAAACAATAATAAACACATAAATAAATAAAAGGTTGTTGAGAGTCACTTATATACCCAACAAGATGGGAAATCTATTTAAGATGCCAATGCTTTTGGGATTTGTTGTTAAGCTGTGAAATGCTAATATTAAAATGGGCATGCCAATGAATAGATCAATGTACTTTTTCTTGTGCGAGTGTTTCTCTCTAGCCAAACATGTTTCAATGGATGCATAACTAGTGATTTTCCTTATTTAGAGAATAATACACTTTGAACCATTTGGATAATGTAATATTTGTTTTATTTGAATACAAGAGACTACCTCGTAGATGCCTACAAACTTTGTCCACCTACAATTCCTAATTCGTACATCAAAATTCGATAATTTTTTTGGTGAACCTCCATAGGTGAGAGGTGAGTGAAGAGCTTAAAGATAATCTTTTGACTTTCTCAGATTTATGGATCTCTTTGTAGAACTTGTAGAGTGGGAGGTGGTTAAAAGTGTCATTTTAAAATGTTCACCCAAAACTTTCCACTATGACCCCCCAATAGCTACTCATCCCAAAAATAATACTTTTTGCACAAATGGACTAATCAAAAAATAAGAAATCTAAAAATAGTTCAACTATTAGTGCATGTGTGTTCAACTATTTGTATATGTGCTATTAATTTTGGGGCATTTATGAGTGGTAATTGGGAGGATAGGTAATCTTTTAAAGATAATCTTTTGACTTTCTCGGATTTATGGATCTCTTTGTAGAACTTGTAGAGTGCGAGGTGGTTAAAAGTGTCATTTTAAAATGTTCACCCAAAACTTTCCACTACGATCCCAATAGCCACTCATAATGGACCAATCAAAAAATAAGAAATCTAAAAATAGTTCAACTATTAGTGCATGTGTGATCAACTATTTGTATATGTGCTATTAATTTTGGGGCATTTATGAGTGGTAATTGGGAGAATAGGTAACATTAGGGTGTGGTGGTCATGGAACATGAGCAAAAAATAGCTCATTTTTCCTAATAATGAACTTTGAATCATTTTTTTAGATTAGTAATATTGTTAGTTTGATTCGGAATAAGATAGAAAGACATATAAATAACTTAATAGTTGTTCTTTTAGATTCTTACTTACTTACTAAAAAAGAAACAATTATAAACATTGTAAATATAAATATACATAAAAATAAAAATTGAATATATATGTTTTTAATATATTTGAAAAATATTGTGTCCAAACATTATGAAACAAGTATAGTCAACAAGTCAATCATCTTTTATTTTTAGGTGTGAAATTTTGGTCTTAAAACGGTCATGTCACCCAATATGTCAATGTTCTTTTTTCTTTTAAGTTAGTCAAAGAAGATGACTATTATACATAATATTAAAAGTATCAACATTTAATGTATTTAGTCTTTATAATTTATAAAAGTATTACTAATTGTAAGATTCTACCTAAATTAAAATATATTTTAAAGCATTCTTCATAGTATATAACAAATATTTGTGAGGTTTGATATGATATATAAGACCTATAAGAAAATTTAGGTTTTCTCTGATCCTTTTGGAAAACAACTCAGTTGTCTTATTTTTGGGGATTATTAAGTATAATTATAGATTTAGTAACTTGAAATTTCTATGGACAATAAATTGAATAAATTATATATTTTAAAGATGTACATATTTAATGCATTTGTAAAGTCTTGTCTTCAATGTTTGTAAATAAAAAATAAACATTATGTAACTAATACAACTTCATATATAATTTTTAAATATCGATTATTGAAATATTTTATTTGGATGATAATGTATTTTGAGCCATTTGTCTTAGATAATTGTAATTATTGATAAGATTTGTGTTTTATAAATAATTTAGATATTTTCCTTTTAATTTTTAAGTTAAAATAAAGAGTGGCGTATAAATGTAGTAGACATAAAAAAGTTCCACAAGCAACAAAAAAATCATTTTCTTTTAATACTTATTTAATGCATATACAATATATTATTTTCAAAATTTATAAGAATAAAAAAAAAAAACAATTATAATCATTCAAATAATGGTGATATTTAATCTAAGATAAAATAAATCTTATATAAAAATGCTTTCAAAATGTTTATAGAAATGAGTTTTTAAAAGACTTGTAACACAAAATTTGTTCTCCATGAATGTGTTTCACTACAATAGGTAATAGTTAGCTCCAAAGTGTTGAACGCTTCTTGTTTCTAGTTTTCCAATATTCCATGGTGATCATTTATACTAACAATCATACCCTAACAAGGTGTAATGGTTATGGTGATAGGAAGATATAGCTATGCAATATATCGAGGGACATCAAGGAATTATTATGTAAAACCACATTTTTCTATCTTATTTCATACAAATATAATCTTTAAGATCATTAACCTTTCAAGAAAAAAATTCATTTCCTCTCTATTATAGAGCTCCACTGTGCCATAATCCTATGAGGTAATTTTTTTAATAGCTACATGTTTCTTGTTAATATGTTAGTATTTTGCATCTATGGGTTATAAAGTACTATAAGCATAACATACACTAAATCATAGTTTACAAGAGTTTTAAGCAATCTTTGTGTTGTCCTATTTTATTTTTGTTTTCATACTCAACCCAAAGTAAGGGATTGAGATAGGGTGTTCCTTCAATGAGATCTTATTCACTCCTTGGGAGTTATTAGAGGTTTTATTATGCATTGATCAATTATAAATTGTGTTATAAGGTTGTTATGAAAGGAATTTTCAAGTGAAGGAGGAAATGGTAATATTTATTATTCAAAGTGAATAGAGAAGATAAAAGATAATATAATCATTGTTTCACCTCAATATATAAGTCATTCCCTTATGCTTCCCTATCAGAAACTTTTTGTAAAGGTTCATCTATGTGAGTAAATATTCTTATGGGAGTTTCTTTTGTGTATAATTAGATGCATGTTATTTTTTATGCCTTTGTATATATGTTGGAATGTACCTTGTTCTCGTGGATACCTCCTAGCTTGAGGGTGATTATTTTTATAACTTGTGTTTGGGTGGTAATCTTTACTTTGGCCATTGGATTTATTTTTCGCTTCCTTCAATAGATTGAGATCTATCGCCTAGATTGACAATTTGGGGCAGAATCACTCTTCGGATCATAATTGAAGAATTATGAAATGAATGATTATAAATGAAGTATGTTGTATGTATTTATCTCATTGAATGTGTATGATTCCAAGAAAATGTAATCTCGGTCTCATCATGAAATGATTTTGCAATGTGCTATAAAAATTGTACATAATTCTTCATAAAATATGTGGTTCAACTCAAAATATAAATAAGTGCTTCTTGTGTTGATATTATTTGTCATGCCTGACCTTACTACTTTCTGTTTCTCCTTATTTTCTTTAGTTTGTTGCATTTGACACTAGCTCTATTGTTGGGATATTGTAAACACTAAACACTATTTTGTTTATGATCAGACAGATTAGTTTCGGATTGTGAGTTATATTTTTGTTTGGATACTGCTTTTGAATTACAGTTTGATTTAACTGAAGATTTTAGTTAATTAGATCTAGCTATATTGTCAACTTAGTAGTGCATGATTTTATCTTAGAACCGAAGCAGGTTTTGAAATGTATGGAGGTTTGCAAGGAATTCTTGTTGTAGGATTGTAATTGCAAGGTTTTCCAGTTATTGCTATGATTACAAAAATGAGATTTGGATTATTTCATTTAGAATTATGTGTTGGTATACTTGAATTCTACATTCTTCAGCAGTTATATTTTATTGTGAACACGATGTTTAGTAGGGTGTTTGTAAAACTCACAAGTGTATATATGTATTTGTGTGGGTGTACGCATAGATATTAATCCTTTATTTTATTGATGTGAATTAAACACATTTAATATGTGTATGGAAAATACATTTTGGTACTCTTAAGATTGAGAATCTCTTATTTTTATTGGTGTTTTGTTTAAAAAAAATTATTTTCGAGAAATTCATTTCACTATTTTATGTATTCGACTTGCGTAAATATATAAACATATGTGTGAATATTAATCCACACATATATTTACATATATAATGTGGTTATTTTGGAAATTCACACATATATTCACATGAATTAAAGTGTGAAGTGAAGTATATTGAACTTGGTAAGGATAGTTATACCCACAGCTGTTATGATATATGAGGCTATCGTTTTATTCATTTATAATGTTTGGAAATGAAGATTTCATTTCCCTAAAACCCTAATGGGTTTTGAATGATATGAAGAAGGTTTAATATTAATTGCATTTTTATAGCCAAATATGGTGGTGGCTTTGTGGCTGTCGTATACATGGCTCTGTTTTGAGTGACAGTTCAATGAATGCAGAGTAATGAGGTTTTATGGCACTGAAAGTATAGTCAGCCATTTCATGTTGTTAGTTTGGTTACCTATTGAGATAGGGCCGGAGATTTGGCCGCACTGCTCTGATTGAGGAACACTTGTGACCCTTGTTGCTATGGAATCAGGTTCATGGAAGAGTTTGTTGAAAATGATTTTGAGCTTTTGAGGCCGAGCATTGTGGTGTTGCTCATAGCTAGTCCTTTTGATGTACTTCTCTTGAATTTTTTTATTGATCATCATAACCTCTGTTACAAGCAAGTTCTTCTAGCTCTGCAATTTGGGCAATTTGGAAAAGTGGATTTTGGTTTCAGGTTTTGGTCTTTGGCAGCGAGTGACTAGAGAGTTCATTTACCCTCTACTAAATTGCAAGTAGGGGAAATTTCCTACCCTTCTCACTCTCTCTTTATAATTATGTTTTGATTTGTTTGTAAATGCATGGTTCTCAGTTTAGATGTTGAAGAATTTGTCATTTAAGCATGGGTATAGACAAAGTTGGGCTCTATGTTATTGTACAGCTCTGTGTGTACCCATACTTAAATGGGAGGCTTGGTGATATGTTTTTGGGTATGCTGTTAGATTATATGTAGTTATTGTATTTATAAATTTGTTATGTTTGACACTATATAACATTTCATAACCAAGGGTTAAGTCTTAATTCAAAAGGGTTGTCTATGAAATTCAGGGCATAGTCATTTCGTCAAACAGTTTGCGTGAAGTAAAGTATAAGATGCTACATAGAATTGTCAGATTTGGAAAATTCAAAATATATTAGGTTTCAATCATTTTATTGTCATAGTTCATACTTTAGATGGTTAGCAGTATAGTATCAATTTTTGTTGCATTAACTAATAGATTGTTGATGGTCAATAGTGAGGACTTGACATTGTTATTTTGGTAAAAAGTTTTCTTATATTTGCAAGTTCTTGGGTTTTTGATAAACAGTCCAATCTCACTCGATATGTGATGTTTTAAATAAAGAATTATAGTCTATCTTTGGAATAGGGAAACTTGTGATTTGGTTGTGATAGTTTGCAAGGAACTATCGATTTGAAATGTTTGAACTTTCTGTCAAAACAACATACCTTGAATATTTCTCTGTTCTTGGTAGCTAAAATCATTAGCTAACAACTGAACACTTTCTATATCAAATAAGATATAAAACAGTTCATGATCATATATGATTGTCATATGATAATGGGAAAACTTTAAGTTGACTGTGATTATTGGAGAACAAATGATAATATGCCGATAATTGATTTACTTTGATATAATAGTAGATTTTGTTTAATTAAATATTAACAATTCCTTGGATACTTTTATTTTATTCTTTTATATACAATAAATTGGATAGTATTGTAAAAGACAAAAAAAAAATTAGTTATTAAGAAAACAACATGTATTGTTGAATAATGGAGTTGTAAGTGTCAAAATAGAACATTCTCATATTTGGAAAACATGGTCTCAGTTGATAGTTACATAGAATAAAGACTCTGTAGTAAAATTTTTTTTTAATAAACTTAGAAATTTGACTATGATTAGAACAAGAAAACATATTTATTTGAATGTATAGTCAAACATGTGTATGATAACATTGTTATTGATCTTTTGTTCAAACAATGATGGGATCCGAACATGTAAGAAAACTGTCAATGGCGTTAGAATGTTGTTTTGAAGTATTACAATTCAGTCATAATATTGAAATGAAAAGGAATTTTTTTTTAATATATCTATTTTTTAAAAGTTATACTCTGTTTTATTGAGAATCAAAGCTATTTTCCAGATTCTATTGAAATGGAAAGTTGATTTCATATTAAGTTTCGATTATGAAATATGTTGATGAAATTCATTTTTCAAAACAAAAGTATCTTTCGTACTTGATCTTACTATCTTGCTATTTCAAAGGATAAGTAAAGATTGTTATGACAACAGGGATAAATAGTATAGTACTAGGATCAGTAAATATCATTAAGTTAAGATGTTAGTTTAATTGTATTTACGGGTTCAATTATTATAGTATTTGTTTCTATTGTTATAGTAGTCTAAATTTACCTTGGAAATAGGCAAAGTTAAGATGTGTTTGAATAGATTAAAGGATGCAGTATCATGTTGAAAATTGAGTTATATCTGTAGCATGAACATTCTTAGAAAATCTGTTTGATGTGTATTTTAAGAATAGCTTCAATGAATGTATATCGGGGTGGCTGAATTTGGTTTATTTTATTTAGTTAATTAATTCAGTGATAATTATAAAATGAATTGGGTGGGTTAATTACATATAAAAGATAGTTGGCCTTACCTATGACTTAAACCTATATGGTTAAGTGTGGAGAACAAGGCATATCTCTATTCTGTCAATAACAAGTATATTAGAGAAACCCGTTATGTGTTGACTATGAGCATACCATACATGGATGCAGAATCTTAGTGCCATAACGATGACACCTCAATATATATATGTCTCATTTACATGTTATTCTTAGTGCGAGTTTAATTTTGCAATAATGAGTAAAGGTTTACTTCTTGCATATTAATTTTGGAACTACACTATGTTAAAGTGAAATAAATATCTGCATTATGGTTTTGTATATGTTTGGTCTAACATGCATGTAGGTGGATTACACTTTTCAACTCAGTGTGTACTGAGCCTTTTTTTTTTTGTGTTGCATTCTGTGTGTTTCCAGGTGCTTCGAGTTTACAAGTAGCTAAGGATGTTTATTGAAGTTCTTCTTGAATCATTATTTATTTGCTTGTAGGGTCCATATTTTGGACATAGGCATTTAAGGATGAGATTGTACTTCATTATTGTTTTGAACACAATATGTATTAGAATCTTTATGGAATCATATTTGGATGATAATTACTTGTATTTTGAGCTTTTCAGATTGAGAGTGGTTTAATCTATGTTATTGTACTTGTATTAAGTGGAATTTTTTTAAAAAAAAATTATTGCATTCTTTGTACTTGTTATTGGATTCAAATTATTGGTTTTGTTAGTGGTAGTGTTACATTATTGGTGTATGTGTGGGTACACATGCATGTCTTGTTAAAAGTTGATGCTATCCATAGAAAAAATGTCTAATCCTAATAAACTTTTATCTTAAACTAGGAAATAATAAATTATTATGTTTCTCATTCTTTTACTTAATGAAACACATTTAATAAAGAGAAATGAAAGTATGTACTTTCCTAACACTTTAATCCTAAAAAAAAGTCATTTCAAAATAAATATACATACAATGAATTATCTATATAAATCTAGCATGTTTCATGTATATTGCATTAATCTACATAATTGAAAATAAAACAAGATAATTTATGCAGTATTACATTATCAACCATGTTGTCATATTGACACGAAAGTATGAATTAATATTTATCTCATTAAAGTAAAATAGTAATATAGTATAATTGTTGTGTGATACATTTATAAGCATGAAAAGCATAAGAAGGTATGTTTTGTTTCATCTTGAACAAAAAACCATAAATGCATTAAGGTATTCTACATATCTTGATAGATTGCCTTGGCCATAACAAGTAAAATTATTGCACTTGAAAAGAGAGTAGATTAGGACATATGTTTCTTCAAAATTACATATCCTTAGACCCTCTATACCAAATCAATGACCAATATTACAAGAATAATTATCTAAAGAAGAGATCATTATTTTGAAGGAGCAACTACTTCAAGTATGGAGTGTGAGCTATATAGTCTTAAACATCTGATATGAGTTTTAGAAGGCATCACTCTTAATTCTTTGACAAGTGGAGAAATTTTCTTTGGAGACACCTTATTTACTTGATTTACATATTTGGATTCCTTTCCCTACCTTACCTAGACATGGAGATCCTTTGAGGTACTAAAATTCTCTTTTGGAGACACTACATCCCATGCCTAGATTGTGCATAAATATTCTTCTCTAGATTCATTCTTGAATTTTAAATGTATGCATGTCTCCTTTTACATTTGACATAAAAAATTTCCAAAATGTAATTGTGAGGAAACATTGTAGTCTTTGTAGCAAAGGCTAATTTCTAAAAAATTAGTTGCAATGGAACATTTTAGACTTTGTGGAAGAGGTCAGTTAAGTATTATCCATCCCTAACATTCCTATCAAATGTATTCCCTATTTCTCCATATTTCCTATAAACTTACTTCTTTTGTTAATCCTCCATGGAGTTTTTGTTCTTTCACTTTTGCCCTAAACATATTAGCATTTAAGCCCATTGTCTTACCAACTTAAATCAATTTGTTTAAATTTTGTTGTGGGTTGGCACAAGGATTAAAAATAATATCTCCAAGATATAAGTTTATTGAAAACCAAACATCTAAATAGTAATGAGAGATAAATAAAATTTTCTCACTTAATAATGAAAGATAAATATATTTTATTAGGATAAATTGGAGTAGCTATGCATTTAAAAATAATCTTTAAGTTACTTGATATAGATAGAATAGTAGCAATATTTATAACTTGCACTTATACTATTTTACTTAGATCATTCTAAAACCTTTAAATATAGTTTGCCTTAGTGGATAACCAGGATTAAGACTATTAGTATATCAAATTAAAAATATGGATCATCTTTGACTTGTGAGAAGATATAAACTTAGATATTGTTAGAATACATAAATGAAAGAAAAAAGGGAGTGGAAATTGTAATGCTTTATTGGAAGGATAAACATAAATATAAAATAAACTATAAATATTTAAGCAAGACCATACATATAATTCACTCTATTTTTAAAAAATAAATAAGGAAAGTAAAACTAAAATTTATCTAATAAATATAGTTTTAATAAATAATATGCATATTTTTAAAACTAATAATAAGTCAAAATTTTGTAATAAATATTAAAGATTGTAAATGATAGTAGCATCTCAAATAATATTCTCCAGCTTATTTAATAAATTGGAAGGGTCATAAGTGATTTTAGATTCCTAATAGAATTCAGCTTTATAACCCAAATTAGATTGGCTAGGACCCAAAGAAAAATGGGCACCAATTCTAAATTTGAATTACAAAGGAGAACACAAGGAAACACACCCTTAAGCCCTTATAGGATAACATGTATGCTAAATTGAACCAATTGTTTAAATAAGGTGCATATAGATATAGATATAGGATAAAGTTATGAAAGAAAATAAAATAAAAATACTCATATTGAGATGTGTAGTAGAGGATGCATTTTAGCTCCAACATTTGTAGATCTCCAAGCCTATTTTTGAATATCTTAATGGATTCCTAAAAGAAATGACAAAAGGAACAAAACACAAAAATTATTTTTTTCTTCTAAAAAGAAGGGTCTAGGTCAACCTAGAGGGTCTAATTCCTGTGAAGTTGAAATGTACTAGGGGAATTGTAATAAAGTCAAACTAACTTGTTTAGGAAGCTCCCAAGGAGTTATTTCTATATCTACATGCAATTTATTTTTTTGTCTTTCTCCTACACATAGAAAATGAAGGGTTTTTGTTATTTGTTGTGTGAGGGCTTGCCTTGCTCAAGCCCTAGATTGAGGAATCAACCTTGTTAATGATAAATGTAAATGTAAATTATTGAAACAAGATAAATGTCAGGATTCACATTTATTAAAACCCTTGTAAATAAGGATTTTATTTTTAATGTACTATAGATGTTGAATTTGGTATAGGAATGTAGGGTATCTCCATAATTTGCAACAAATCTATGATAATCTATCATGGCGTCATGGATGTAAGTGAGCATTAATGGAGAAGGTGATGAATACTTCAATGTAGATCTCCTCCCTTGATCGCCAATTATAAGACAGATCTGAAGTGTCTCCATAATACAATGGATCTGTACCATAATCCCATCATGGTGTCATGGATGTAAGTGTGCATTAATGAAGAAGACGATGAATGTTTAAATGTAGATCTCCTCCCTTGATGGCCAACAATAAGCCAGATCTTAAAGAGAAAATTCTCATAAAGGGTTATTCAATGCTTGATAGAAATATCGCTTTCTTATATGCTTGAACTCTTTGAATGCAAAGAATGGCTTCTTTTCTTCAAAATGATATGAATGCTTCAACTTGAGAGATGAATTTGATTGTATTTCAAGAAGGAAAATAATACAAGTCAACTAGAGAGTGGGATTAAACTAATTAAACCCTTAAGATCTTTAGGATCTAGGTTTCGCAGACCCTAGGGTCAAGGCTGACTAGGTTGACCTAGTTGACTTAGTCAAATGGGTCCCAAAAGGGTGGACAAGAGAGACACAAAAATCTTAGGTGATTACTAGAAGGAATAAGGGAGAAAGTGAAAGGAAATAGGGAAAAGGGAGAACTGTGCATAGGTCCATCCATGGTTTAGGAAAATAATTATGGAAAGGGTTCTAAAAGGTCTTAAAAGAATAGTGCATCTACTTTAACATGGTACTAACTATTTGACCAAGTACGCCCATTTGCTTTCTATCTCCATTAGATACTAGAGATCTCAAGTGACCAAACTATTGTTTCATGAGGTTTTCCACTTACATGGTCTTCCAAGTACTATAGTAAGTGACAAAGATAACAGTTTCCTTAATACTTTTTGGATAGAGTTATTTTAGTTGGTAGGGATGGATTTGCCACCAAGCATAATCTACCAACCACAAATAAATAGATGGCTACATTTTGGGGAGAATTGTTATAACACTACCTATCACATGTCAATAGGAATGACCCCCTTCGAATAATTGTATGGTTATGAGCCTTCATCATTTATGGATCTAGAGTTGGATCATAATCATACATTGAGGGCTAAAGAATAGCTATAGGAGAGTTTTAATATCTTGAAATCTCTTAAGGATAACTTACATAAGGCTCAAAACCAACAAAAAATGTATGCTGATCTACACTAGGTTGAGAGAATTTTTGAAGTTGGTGTTTTGGTATACCTTTGAATCCAACCCTACAAAAAATTCTCCCTAAAATCATCTAGTAAGGAGTTCTTAAAACCACACTTCTATGGGCTGTACAAAGTGGTTTGAAGAGTAGGAAAAGTAGCATATAAATAGGATCTTCTTAAAACAGTCCAAATCTGTAATGTTTTTCATGTTCCATGTTAGAAGAAGGCCATTGGAAATCCCATCATGATGTTAAAGAAAATGTCTCGAATTGATGAAGAGGGAAAACTAATTTTATAGTTGACTGAGGGGTATGTGCAGGATCATGGTGTGCCAAAAAGTGGTAATTCGAAAAATATGTAGTTCTAAAATTCCTCAAACCATTTCAAAATCTATTCAAACTTTTTTCCCACCCACTCTGATACTAAATGCAAATAATTAATATATTTATAAGGTCTACTATATCTTTTGATACCAATCCTATATCGTCAACTTTAAAAACATCCTTAAAATGTGTTTTTGGCTTGTTTTTATGTGATTTTTACTTCAAACATGTAGCTGACAACTTTTTTTTCACCAAAATTTGATGAAATGAAAAGGGTTTCTTAAGAATGTTCTTATCTTTCCATAAATGTAAGGTTTTTCAAACTATGAGTTTAGTAAGTAATTATTACTTATTTTCTAATGGAGTTATGTATAAAGTGATGATTGACACACTAGTTGAAAAACAACTATAACTTTCAAATGGTAGAAAAAAATTTTAATCCAAAAGATGCATCACATTCTATGTTTCTTCTACTATAAGGAAAAAATATGAAAAATTGAATTTTGCAGAGTTTTGAATTAGTTAAGGTGGTCAGACACTAGAGTTTTTAAATTCCAAAAATACTAAAGTTAAAAATTAATTAATTATTATTTATTTAGAATAAAAATACCCAAAAATATGTGTCACATCCAGGCATGAGTCTACTACTCATATCTAGAATATTATTAAAAAATATTATCATTTTAATTTGATTAAGGTGGTCAGACATACATCTACTTCTTATTTTTTTCAGGAAATTTTTGTAATATTGTATTAAAATGCAAAATTATGACCAATCAATTTTATTTTTTTGAGATAAGTCCTAGTAGTTTAGAAACTAGATTCAATTTCCTAGATATTCTTTTCTCTCAATTTTTTGATATAAAGTTAATAACAAGTAGAAAATTGCATGTCAAGTTGACATAACTCTAATTTTCTTATTTTTTATCACCACTTAATAGCATAGTTTGGTTGACCATGATCCTGCACATACCCTGAGATCATATACATCTGAGAAAAGAAGCTCAAGTTTCACACCATTAAGGATTTTCTTGCATGATGAAAGGATCTTTTGGTTAAGCATGCCACCTAGGAAGGTGGAAAAATTGTGGAGCATCCAAGTTTACAATTTCTGGAGGGCAAGAAATTTTTGGGCCAAGAGGACTATATTATCCCCAATATTATTAAATAGAATAGTATAATAGAAAATTTATATGCGGTCAACAATTAATTTATGTATCTCTTAAGCCACTCATTATTTGGCCTATCAGTGTTTTTTTGTAATCCTTCGAGAAGCTTCTTTGATGCTCTTAATAAGATCATCTTGTAGGTTATTGCTAGATACATTTTGGATTATATTATTTGCATTGCAAGATCTTATTGGGGTTCTTCTTTTCTCACCATTTTAGAAGTGGAATATCTTCCCTATTTGGCTATCATGATTTTGGTGGGATTCAACCCTCACCCTATTTTTCTCTTAGTATTACTTGCTTGGATCTGAAAAATTGGAGGATCATCTTTGTTTGCAAAAATAATATTTTGTGTTTTGGTGACAAATTTTTATATCTCTATGTTTGGTGTACATATTTATATTTGATGAATATTTGACATTGAGTGGTTCATATATGTTTATGCATCATTGAATCTCACATCAAGACCCTCCTATTTAGATCATTTCCCCAAAACTATGCATCCTTCCAACCATACAACTTCCACCCACATTTCCCTCTATACAACTTATCTCTCTATTAAAAATTAATTACCACTACCACACTCCCTCTAGAGTTCTCCAATCATCATACCATTCCCCCCCGCTCCCTCCACTCCCTCCCTCTCCAACTTCACCATACACACAACTCTCCCCTCTTCCATCTTGTACAAACTTTTTCAATTGTACTCCTTCCAACTCCATACAACACACACCATTTGATGATACACCACTTTTTAGGTCTCCATATTACACTATTTTGACAACATCGGTGGAATAGTCAACCTATCGGTATTGTTTAAGAACTTGAAAAGTCATGGTTTCAAAATGGAACATTACAAGTCTCTAGCAGATCCACGAGCTCTTTTCCTTCAAATTTTTACCTTTCAATGTGGGCCACCCTTAAACATCACACACTAAGGAGAAAACTAATCTTGGAAAAAATATGTCAACTTTGACTATTTAACACTTTTAGTCTTGCAATGAAGCTTAGTGTGTGATGTTTAAGCTGTCCACACACTGTGTACTCACCATAGCTAGTGCCACATGTCAACATAGTGGAGATTCTTAAGACTTAAATGAAGGAACATTCAAAAAAAATCTTATCATCATACCATGTGTTCAATATGAAGTTGCATCATTTGATTTCCCTATGAAACTTGCATCCTTCCAATAAATTATCACCCTTTTCACCGCACAACAAATACTAAGGTAGATTTGATCTAAAAATGAATAATAGAAAAACAAAATGGCAATAAATATGTGACAACAAATGTAATATTTGGAAGTTTCCAATAAGAATCATATATATAGATAAAATAAGTTTTAAATAAATTATTTTTAAAAAATTATGTAAAAATAACACCTAAACGAATTAATATACTATCTTACCACTACTATATATTGAATTATTCTGAAACTATGGATTTGTTACTTTCAATTTAGTAATAAGTGAAAGTAAATTGAAGTCCCTCCATGCTAAAGTGGAGGTCAGTCATTGAAATTAATAATATTACATAAAACAAGCTCCAAAGAGTATGCAAATAAAGATGGACATAGTAGTTATTACCGTAACTGAAAAAAAAAAATTAGAAACAACAAAAGTTTATGGAAATAAATTTTAGTGAAAAAAAAGTTCAAAGAAGTGCAAGATTTTTGCAAAGATTTTCACAATGACTAAAAGACAAATGAGGAAGGACATGACCAATTCCTCACTTGTGCACTAAGTCACACTATCATATGCTTTGGACTAAAAACTTCTTCGAATGGTCATTTCTTGTTAGGGTGTGAAAAGTCAATCTTTAAAAGACCATACCAGTTAACAGGTCAATGCTCTTTCATTTTTTTTTAACTTGCAAAGGATTTATATACTATTCACAATTTCTTATGAATGTGTTTCACTCACAATAGAAATTGAATATACATATTTTGAAATTATAAATATTTTATGATTTACAAAGTTTGTCTTGAATGTTTGGAAATTGAAAACAAACATAATAAGACTAATATAACATTATGAATAATGTATAAATAGTGTTTGTATTTTACATAAAAATATTACATTTTGAACCATTCTTTATAGATTATCATAAATATTATTAGAATTTGACATGATGTATAAGATCTTAAATAACTTACTTATTGTCTTATGTTTCTGGATTATTAATTCAAAATTAACAATAATTATATATTTATATATTACATTTATAAAGTGTTGTCTTTAATGTCTATAAATTAGAAAAAAACAAATTTGATGAGAATAATATGACTCAAGAAATAGTTTTTCAATGGTAATTTTGATTATTTAATTTGAATAGTAATATATTTTGGATCATTCATCTTAGATTATTATAATTATTAGTGAGATTTGAAACAAGATATAAGATCTATAAACAACTTAGTAGTTGTCCTTTTGAATTGTTACTTAGTAAATAATATAGAATCAACTTTAAATATAATAGCTATGAAAATTTCCTACACAATAAAAATTGAATATATATATTCAACATATATTTAATATGCATACAAAATATTATCTCCAAACACTAAGAAACAAGTACAATCATTTAAATAATGCTTAAATAAGTATGGTCATTTAAATAACAGGCTTTTCTCGAGAATAAATAAAATATATTCGAATATTGTTTCAAAATGTTAATCTAGATGAATAACTTAATTTAAAAAGACTTGTAACACAAACTTTATTTTGGATTGTAGTTTGAATGACCTAAAGCTTATTTACAATATAATTGATATATTTGAATTAAATAATCAAATATCTCATATTAAGTCTTTTTTAGAAAAATAAAATACTTTAAAAGTATTTTTACCTTTATTAGTTATTTATTTGTGTATATATTAAATACAATAATTCATTAATAATAATTTAATATATTTTTTATAAATTAAAACTAATAATAAATTAACATCACTTTATAAAATCTAAGGCACTTATAGTTGCCAACAACAAGTAATAAGGGAAGTTAATCATTACTACATCCAAATTTGTTATAGCATTCATGCAATTCTTATTGGAAATTGAGATATCTTAAATATTAAATTATCTGGCAACCAGAGCATATCATGGTCATTATAAATTGGAAGACCATTATTATCAACAACATCCTCAGTTTATAAAACATAAAGATCTGAATCAAGGTATTGAAATATTTCACAACTACTATAAAAATGGCTCTTCTTTTAGTGAAAATGAATGTGAACACCAAAGTGAAGTTTGTCATAGTTTTCAGGAAAACCAAATATCTCCCATTTAAACCAACTTCTATGGTGAAAAAAATTATATTCTCTAGACATTAGATTCACCTCCTCCAAATCCCAACATAGAGAAAATGATCCCTCTACCACCATTACTCTGTAAAACCATCAACCCATGGAAGAAAGGAAAGGATGATGTTGTTATGAAACAAAAGGATCTTTTTTTCTAAAACAAAATATTCAAGGAAAGATGAAGGGAAAGATCCAAAGCATATACCCTTGAGATGGTCAATGGAGCAGATTAAATCTAAGAAAAACCCTCACCCAATCCTCTCTAATTTTTATAGATAGTGCAATTATTATTGGTGAACAAAATACACCCTTCCTTTCTAAAAATATTTGAATTTACTTTAAAACAATGGGGATTCAGATGAAGGATGGAAAGTGGTTCAATCCCACAGATCAAAGAAAACTAGAACAAATCCTTACATAGACAAAACCAAATCCCCTAAAAAACATTTTCATAATAAAAAAGATAGAAGGCAACCAAGATCTAATGTTTTTGGCTCCCGCCAGAAAATAGATTTGGATGACAATAAAAATAAATCCAAGCTATCTTATAGATCAAATAATATAACGACATCCCCAACCTAGGAACCTTTGACAATAGCTAAACACTCCCAAGTAAGAAAGAAAAAGGATTGACAAGAAGTTTGTCTATCAAAGTGTATGGTAGAATATGTTCAAAGAAGATGTGAGGATCGACGTAGCAAACTAGCTATATATTAGATCCTAGGCATGCATAAAAATCTAACAATCACGAAAAATGAATTTATTTATTTAGCCTATGATAGTATAGATCTTAGAAATAAGATTTTGAATGGGAAAACCTTAGTTTAAGATGGCTACCCGTTAAAATTTCTAGAGTGGACTCCCTTCTGTGATCCAAAAAAATTGGTGACATCTAAAGTAGAAAAATCTATCCTACTTCCCAATCTCCTGATTGAATTAGTGGTTAAATATGCACTCAAATTAATAGATTCCAAATTAGGTATCTATGTTGGAATGGTAGATTTGGATGTGGTTGTTTCAAGCCCAATATTCATAGTTAAATTAGATGTAAATACAATAGACTTCAAAACCAAAGATATTAATATTAATGGAAAAATAATTTTCATCAAGCCAAGATTGGTTGAAGGTATTATTTCAGAAGATCCAAATCAAGATATGTCCTTACCTCAACATTAGGATTTTCAAACCCCCTGGGCATGTTTAGATCATAAAAAATGATAGGGGTTGGGAATTTTTGGTTCACGTAGCAGATGAGATAGAGGAAGGGGAGATTAGAGAAAACCCTCGTCTCAAATCTATAATTATCAACTCAAAAGAGGTAGAGGAAGAATGCCTTTTGTAGAAGAAAATTTTCAAATCACACCCTCCAAGGAAGTAGGAAAAGTTGGCTAGGACTCAAAGGAGGATGTAGAAGTTTCTAAAAATATGGCTCAAACAGTGAAAACCCCAAGTGAGACTCTAGAACATAAAGAAGTAGAAGTTACTATGTTAATAGAGGCCCTAAAATATATGGTAGTAGATGATCTAATGAATTAGTTTATTGATGATATATGGGATGAGGAGGAGGTGAAGTTACAAAAATCTATTTTAATTTCTAAGATCCTAGTAGAAATCCATAGGAAAGTGGAAGCTACACTCATTAAAGATAAGGATGAGTTAGAGGAGTTAGCTGAGGATTTAACGAGCCCTCTTGGTTTAGGGAGTTCTATCACAAGTAGAGGAGTTCCATATTGTTCAAAAGTGTTGAGAAAGAGTGGAAGGAAAAAATTGCAAGAATTGCACCAAGAAAATGGAAAAGCTCGAGATTAGGTTAAACTCACCAATATTCTTAATATAGGGAAGGGGAAGTTCCTTCCCAAAAAAACTTGAATATCATAACTTGGAATTTTAGGGGCCTTAAAGCCCCTAAAAGGAAGTAGCTCCTAAAGCACTATATCACCAACATGAAGGCTGATATAATTCTCCTTCAAGAAACAAAAATAAACAATGAAGAAATGAGTAAATTTAGGAAATCTCTAGGTTGGCAAGAGGTAAGAGACTCCCTAGTAGAAGGGGCCTTAGGAGGGTTTTCTCTAGTATGGGACCCTAGAAATGTCTCTATATCATCTATATAAATCCATAGGAGTTGGATTAGTAGGTCAGTGAAAGGTATTAGATTTGATTTTCATTATAATCTTTTTAATGTTTAAAATCTTATCAACAATTAGGACAAATCTAGGTTATGCAAGAAACTAGAAAATAGGCTAAAATTGGAACATAAAGGTCGGCTTTTCTAGGAGAGGATTTCAATGCTATCCTATGTGCCTCAAAAAATGGGAGGGGGGTATAAATTCCATCTCTTCTATATCTAAGGAGTTTCCAATTTAGGTTAATAGGCTAGGATTAATTGAATTAGCATGTTCAAATAACACATTCATATGGAATAATAGAAGAAAAGATTTCTAAAATATTGCAGAAAGATTAGATAGGTTCCTAATCTTTGAAGATTATTTGTCATCTGTCCCTACATATTTTTAGTTTGAAGTAAAACCAATAGAAGGACTGAATCATTATCATGTCAAGCTTAAAATATTCAAACATAAATTCCCTAGTTATTGCCCTTTTAAATTTGATCAAATTTGGCTCAAAGATGAAAATTGTATCAAATTAATAAAGAAATGATGGGAGGACACAAAAGTCATGGGATCTAAATTGTTCCAAGTAGTTAGTAAATTGAAAGTAATCAAATGGATGTTGAAGGAATGGAATTCAGATTTCCATGGGAACATCTTTGAGGGTAAGATAAATTTGGAGGGAATGTTGGAAACTCTCAACAAGGAAGTTATGGAGAATGGAATGAGAGAAACTGGATTTCTAGAAGAAAAAAATCTTATGCAACAATATGTAGAATTTTTTGCCAAAGAAAGTCATTTTTGGAGGTAAAAATTGAGAGAGGTTTGGCTAGAGGCAGGAGACAATTTAACACAAAGTTTTTTCATAATAGTTCTAAATAGAGAAATAAGATTAACCATATCACTTCCATAAAAAAGGATGGATGGAAATATGAAGAACTTTCCTGATGAGATAAACCTTGAGGAAATCTCTTATTTTGGAGGCATTTACAATAGCAAAATTAGTTTTACTCTGTATGCCCAACAAAATGTTCTTTCAAACATTCCTAAACTAGTCTCTAGTGATTAAAATAAGCTTTTGGTGTAGATAATATTTGAATCAGAGGTAGAATCAACTCTTAAAAAAATACATCTGGAGAAATCACAAGGACCAGAAGGTTTTTCATCCTTTTTCTTTTAGAAATGTTGGAATTCTATTAGAGATGACATCACAAAGGCATTGGAAGGAGTTAGGAATTTAGGTAAACTATTATGGGAAGTTAATAATACCTTTATTGTACTAATCCTAAGAAGGAAAATGTGGAAAATTTTAACGACTTTAGGCCCATTTCTCTCTATAACACTCTTTACAAAAATGTTACTAAGATTCTAGCTTCTAGACTTTAGAAGATTTTATTTGATCTCACTAGTGAGGAAAAAATTGGTTTTGTTTAGGGTAGATTCATGTGTGTGATGGTATTATCATAGCCAAGGAAGCTATCCATTCTATCTAGGACAATAGATCCCCTAGTATGCTCATCAAGTTGGATATAAAGAAAGCATATGGTCAGGTAGACTTAAATTTTTTATACAAATGTCTAGAAGCATATGATTTTTCCAAACAATATATAGAATTAATCTTTGAAAGTATCTTAACTCTTAAGATGTCTATTCTAGTGACTAGAACCTTGGTAGGTTTCTCTAGTATCTCACATGGACTTAAAAAGAGGACCCTATATCCCCCTTCCTCTTAATTATGATGGTGGATGCATTAGGAAGATCAATCTCCAAGATAGAATTCAAGGGGAAACCAAAAGCATTCCTATAACTAGCGAACAAGATCCCACTACAAATCAACATTTTGTTGATGATACTTTTTTATTTGGAAATTTTTTGATTGGGAATGCCTTAGCCCTACAAAAAATCCTAAATAAATATACTGAGGCATCGGGTTAGGAAATCAACAAAGAGAAATCATATATCTTCTTCTTCAATATTGATCCCAACATGGAGGCTTGAATTTGTACTACCTTGGATTTTAACAAGGGAACCTTTCCCTATAAATATTTGGGCCTTCCCCTAAACTCAATTCAAAATTTGTCTAAGCTCTGGGATCTGCTAATAAAAAAATTGAAATTGAAAATGGTTAATTCGAAAGGTAAATGACTATCCTTAGCAAGTAGGAAGACCCTAGTTTCTTCAGTCTTGTAACTCAACCTATTTATAAGATTTCTTGTATGGACCTCCCTAGTAGAAAATTAAATGACATTAATAGTTATCTTAGATATTTCTTTTGGAAAGGTAGTTTAGAAAAGAGTAAGTTTTCCCTTCTCTCTTGGGACCAAGTTTGTAGATCTAAAGATCTAGGAGGGATAGGCATACATAACATTAAATTTCAATAAATGGCCTTAAGAGATAGATTAATATATTGGAGAATTAGATGGCCAAACCTAAAATGGATTATAATCCTAACTCATAAATACCCATCTTCCCCATATCTGGTTAATCTCTTTAGAGAATCCAATCCTCCTAAAGAATTGAGATTTTGGAACTTCGTGCTGAAATGTAAATCTATTATTTAGGATAAATTATCTTGGAATATCAAGGATGCTAGGGATGATTTGTTTTGGATTGATTCATGGGGAGGATAAAAGGCCTTGATTGGTATCCATCCCTTTGACAAACTAAACATTATTTGGCATCTAAATTGGGACTAAAGGTAAGGGACTATGATATCTTTGAGGATAATGGGCTGAATTGGAAATGGATAGATTTAAATTCTTAGGACACTCCCCTAGAATACAAGTCCCTCCTATCCATCCTTCAATCCAAGAAAATCTCTTTCAAAGTGGGAAATGACTACCTCATTTGGGATGGAACAATTATGGAAAGTACAATTCAAAAATTGGCTATAGGTTTCTAGAATCTCATGAGGGCTTACCCAAGAGTCCTCTACCTCTTAGATTATGTTGGGATAAGGTTTTCCTTACCAAAGTGTGTTTCTTCTCCTAGATTTTCCTTCACCAAAGAGCCCTCACAATAAAAAGACTTAGAAAGTTTAGTTTTCAAAGTCCAATTAGATGTCCTTTATGTGAATTAGAGGAAGAAATTGTAGATCATCTCTTCCTTCATTTCCCTTACTCAAGTTTTGTTGGAAATAGATTTATTCTCAATTGGGTGTGTTGATGTATTTCCCTAGTTCCATCAATAGTATGTTATCTTCATGGTCTCTCTTGAGAGTGGATAATATCTATCGAAGTCTATGGATTGCCTCTCCTTCCATTGTTCTTTGGGAACTATGAAAGGAGAGAATTAGAATAATATTCCAAGTTAACAAGATCACTTCCAAAAAAACTATTAATTAAGATAGAAATCTCATTAATTAAAATTACAAATAATACATTGCTCAATTCTAATATCAAGTTTTACAAAATGACTTGTTAGGGTGAGAAGATGAGAGGTAGGTAGATAGGTTTAGAATTCCCACCATTTCTAGGTGAGTGGGAATCTCAGAGTAAATCTAAGGGTGAAGAATGTGTCTAGAAAATATCAAAAAATGATGGTTCAAGCTTAATTTTGATGGAGCCTCTAGGGGAAATCTAGACAAAGATGGTATAGGATATTGCATCCACAATTATAAAGGGGAAGGAGTGGCCAATATAGAAAAATACATTAGAGAAGCAATGAACAATTGGGCATGAATCTCTTCTTTGGTTGAAGGTCTCTTGTTATGTGCAAGGTTGAAACAAGTTGGAAATAGAAGGCGACTCTTCCATAATCATAGATGCTCTTAGAAAAGGAGCACTGTCAAAATAGAGGTTAGATGCAAATCTTGAAGAATCTTTATATCTATAAAAAATCTTCAATAAAATTATCATAAACCATATCTACTGTGAGGGAAATAAGAGAGCAGATGAGTTATCTAACTGAGGGATTGATAAATACCTAAGATCTGAAGTATAAAGTATTAACACTAGATCCACCTTTATTAATTATTAAAAAGAGTAGCATTAGGTAGCTTAATATATGCTTAATATGAAATAATCCTATGTTGCATAGAAATGAGATCTCCTATGCATGTTTTAAATCTTTGTGAATAAGGATAATATTGCTTATAGAAAGGCATTTAATAATATTTCATTTAATTTCTAGGGAAATGGTACAATACCATCACTATTAGGCAAGGAGAAACAATCATTTAATTCTTATTTTTTTAGATAATGTCTTGCAATCATGTATTAGCCAAGTTTTTTTTTGTCAAAAAGGAAGTGAACAACCATAATTGGCAACTATAGAAGAGATGGGTACCATAAAACTTATGTGAGGCAAGAAGTGGAAAAAAAAGGTCAAGGAATTTGTCATTAAGGAAAGATTGAGATGTATACTTTATTTACCCCACTCCTTGGTGATGGAAGCTATAATGTGTCTACTTGGGAAAAAATATTTGGAAAACACCAATAGGACAAGAGTGGACTCAAATATCACCTCTATGTTCCTAGCCCTAAGAATATTCTTTAAGAGAGACAAAGAGGTAATGAAAATTGTATGTAGTAATTTTTTTCACAAAAAGTATTTGGTGATTATGGATACTATGTTGCCGAATAGACTACTCCAGTAGGTTTCAAGATGAATACCATCATTAAGATAAAAGTCCCCCCCTCTCAAATAGCCTTTGACAAACCAATATTAAGATAAAAGTCCCCCCATGTCAAATAGCCTTTGACAAACCAATCTCTAGTATTCATCTTAGAGAAGTCCTTCTCAACACTTTTTATTTTATTTTTTAAATTTAGTAGTTTGGGCTATTTTTAGAATCTTGGGCAAGGATTTCATTATGAATACTAATTATTATTAGGTACATAGTGATATCACAATAATGTTTATAGCCATGTCTAGTCTGATTAATATTGATAAGGGAAGCTTGAATATGGTGCTCAGGTGATTGTTGAAGCTTGAGTACTTAGGAAATTTGGAGAAAGTACTTTCCAATTTGAGAGAAGATCTCATAATTTATAGGCCTTGTCACTATGATATAACCCAACACGGGGACCAGTTAGTTCAATTCTACCTAATCATATCCTCTTTTGATCTAACTCCTAATAGGGCTTAGTTCAAAAGAGTGAAAGTAGTAACTAGTTGCAATTAGTGGTTTTTCCAAATTGGGTTTCCATGTTAAATCCTGGTGTCAATTGTGTTCATGTTATTTTATTTTATGTATTCTCAACTAAGTTAAAGTAATGGTAATCACAGATAACATCTAAAGATTTGCATGTTAATACTTACCAACCATAATTAGTTCTTACCAAGTTACAACATTTTATGTGTGTTTGTCAAGCATCATCATTATTTAATTTTTTATTGACATCTAAGGGATCTAAGATTTATTTTAGTGGTAATTGATTCACCCCTCCCTTCTTAGTTACTCCACTGATATTTCAAACAATTAGTATCAGAGCTTTTGGTGCTTGCAGAGAAGGTTTCAAGGACCTAAGCTAAAGATAATGATGTCTTATAGAAGAGAGATTCCCAAGCTAAACAGGGACAATTTTGCATCATAACAAGTGTGAGGCCTCACCCAATTCGTCATAGTACCAATGAGATAATTGTATTATGGTGATTTCAATCCTATGTTTTGATACACTTTTGAGACTGTAGGGTTATGTCATTTTAATATATGCATTTTGATGATCCACAATTACCTCTGCATATTATGACCTAATTGATGCATTTAATGATTCTATTTCATGTTATAAGCTATTGACATTGCTTTAATAGGAATTGAATGGTAGAAATGCTTGTAATATAAGAAGGTTAAGTTGAAGTGGAAATTAGAGTTAAAAGATAAATTTTGTTATGCATTGAGACCTAACCCGCATACCTAGGGATTCAATTGTTATGGATTCAACATCTTGTCATAGACTATGAAGTTATTCAGAATATAAAATTGACCATGTTATGTTGATAAGTAAAGTTTGATTTTATAGTATTTTGAACATTTTACATGGAAATTATTAGAAGAAGTAATGCAATTAAAGGGAATGAAGTATGAAACTCAAATGTTGAATATGATATGTAAGTTTTGATATTTTAATATTTTGAAGATTATATTTGAAATGATTAAGAAAGGGAAAGTTAATTTGAGATGATGAAATATATGCAAGCCTAATTTTGAATGAGATAATGATTCATTTTACATATGCTTATATGATTTTCTTGGACTACTGACGCTCGAGTTAAGTGTGTAGGAATTTGACCATGGGTTAAAGGGGAATTAAGGCTCAAACTACTACAAACATGACATAACCAAGGTTGAATCAGTAGAAAATACTCAAACCTAATTGTAATGTGTTTTATTTCATATATGTGAATTGTATGTGTGCGTAGTAGTCTAGTTCATGTATTATTGTAAAACAAGTCACTTTTTTTAATATAATGTGATATTTTGTGTGTGTCACTTGACACTTGTGCTTGTTATGTGATATGACATGTTATTAGTCAATGGATCATGTGGCCACCTTATTCCGTGATAAATGCCTCAATTGAGGAATGTGATTATTGCCTTAGTTAGTAAAAGGACAAGGTCATCACCTTGGGGAATTTGAAATTTGAATCACCTAGCTTTGGGAGGGTCATAAAGTAACTTTGAGGTAAGTTGGGATTAAAATTAACCCCACCCATGTTAGTACTATAGGCTAGGGATCTATTAATGACCTCTAGGGTGTCTAGTGGACCTAGGAGACCCCATGGAAATGACATTCTTTATGGAATCCGAAAATGAGAAGGATATATATATATATATATATATATATATATATATATATATATATATATATATATATATATATATATATATATATATATATATAGAGAGAGAGAGAGAGAGAGAGAGAGAGAGAGAGAGAGGTATGGCTAAATGAGAAACCACTTGGCCACTCTCTAATTTTAGAGATAGATAGGTTTTGGAAGGAGAGGAGGGGAGCTCTACTACAACTATCCTTACCCTAGCTTGGACCAAGGTTGGTATCTCAAGCTTGCTTTCTTTCCTTTTTTCTTTCTTTTAGCATGGCTAAGCCAATCTGCAAGTGTGGAGTTTATCAATGGAGTATGGAAGCATTGCATTGTAGAGTAGCATTCATGTGAGTGTTTGAATGGTGTTCATTCCATGTAGATTAGTGTGACAACATTGTGCATCTTGATGTATTCTGTGGAGTATTGTGAGTATGAGGTTTGGATTTCCTCTATTTCCTTGTTACATTATGGGTGTTGATATTGTGTTGTGATAATGTGATGTGCTCTTGAAAATTTGTTGTTTTATTGCTACTTGGTTTTGTTTTCTTGTTGTGCTTGAGTGTTCTTATGGGTGTGGGACTTACACTCACCCTTATGGGAAGGGAAGAGAAGTCCAGGGTGAACGAACAGTAGTTGGATTGCATAGTTGAGGACCTTGGAGTATGGGCTCCATTGTATGCCATTGTCATATTCATATTTCGCCTTGGGGGAGGATAAGAAAAAAAAAAGAAAAAGAGAAATGGTGAGGAAGGAAGTAACTGAAGTATGGGTTTGTAGGAAGCTAAAGCTATTGGTTGTGTGTGGTGGAGGATGTTGTGTTGGTAGTGTGTGTGGTGGAAGATGTTTATGAATCCCCGAAAGGGCCTTGTATTTTTTTGATTTAGCCCCAAAAGGGCATGAGTTTTATGGAAAATATGATATGAAATGGTAAACCTCCTTGTGTTTCCACCTTCACCCTATGTTCAAGGTTCCAATGCTGAGCCTTTGTGAAATATCCTTGGGATGGGATTTGTTGCAATTTTGTTATGTGGTGTATATGTTCTTACAAGTGTGTATGTTGATTTTGTTTGAGCCTTGTTCCCCTAACGTGGGGGTGGTCTCTTTGAGGCCTATGGTTGGGTGGAAAGCACCCATGGTCCTTGTTGTTTTGTTGTGATGCAATTGCAGGTTCTTAGAGAAAGATCTTGGAAACTGGAGTCCTTGTTATCTTCCATGTGCATAGGAGGAGGAGACAATATTGTATTGAGATGAGATAGAGAGAAAACTCCATCTTGTTATGTGAGCCTAAATGTATTGTAAGAGAAAGCTATTGTCTTAGTTTGATTGTCTATGGAAAGGTTGTGAGTGCTCATGTGTAGTAAAAGTATTTAAAATTGTGTATATTATGATGTGTTGATTTCACCACCTTTTTGTATCATGAGAGTATCACTGAAGATAAATTTATTGTAATAATATTGTGGATTTATGGATAGTAACACCAATCAGGGATTCAAAATACTTGATGCTCTTAAGTGGAATGCAAAAGAAATTTGATATCATAGAAGAGATATATTGATAGGAAGATTATCCTTGTCGAATGTTATTATCATCTCAAGTTCTATAGCATATTAATTGAGTTCTAGTTAAATCTTGCATGAGAGTACTCTAGTTGCTTGAAGTCTAGTGTTGAAATAAGAGTAGTTATAAAGTTGCAATTGGTAGAAATAGTTTTGAAGATAGCTTACTATCATGGAGATTGATGACATGAAGTATTTGATTATTTGATACAATAAAATTCTAGAGATCCATTCTGAAATATGATTTCATTAGCAATATGATGGTTTGATTTATGAAAGATTATTTATTAGATTAGGAAATGTTAATATATGGTGCATTTATAAACCAACACCAATTCAATTTTTAATAGTGATTGAGAATGCATGGAAAAGGCTAGTAAAATAGAAAAGTTTAAATGGAACCTGTAGGTGCATGTTTACATTCTAGAAAATGTATGGGCAACTTAAGAAAAGACTCTTTTGATTACAGACAATAAAAAAATAGACTTGAAATAAAATAATAAATTTGAATTGGCAAGCTAAAGAAAGGAAATCAATTTTTAAATCTTTCATAATAAATGAATGTCAGATTGGATTCTAGTCCATGATATGACCTTATGTAAGAAATATATGCATATAATAATCAAGCAAAGAAAAAAAAACAAAGTTACAAACTTCTAAATTAACCTAACCCAATAAATGGAAAAAAATTATATTTTATCCAAGCTATTACCTATTATCTAAGCTTTGGAGCTAATGAATAGAATAAATTCATTATTTAACCCACCTAGCCGTTCACTCCTTTCATCTACCACCAATCAAGAAATGACTAAGACAAGAATATAATAATAATAATAAAACACCTAGGCGATTATATGCCTTAGAAAACATATATAAACTATACCTATGTGAATCTCATCATGATTCAGACAAGTGTCAGAAAATACCCACCATGTACTATAGGCGCCTTGTCCTCATGCAATTTTCAACATGGTATTATTTATACTCTTTTTTTTTAGCCATGATATCTCGCCTAGGCAAGAACCCCAACTACAGAAATTTATGAGTTTTGTTGGAAGTTGACTTGGATGGGAATTGGTGAAGTGTCTAAGTTGTACAAAATATCTATTTTTGTTGGCTTTGAGAGGCTTGCATGGATTTGAAAGGGTTGCTTGATGTCTCATCAACTCCAATCTGCACGTAACCCCAAACATGAAGTAATTCGAATGGCAGGGAGGGTAGACATGTTGCAAGGGGTTTTATAATAAAGACTTTAATAAGTTAAGTCTTGTCATCACCTACATCTTCATAGGCACCTAGTATGAGCTAGGAATATATATAGCATATTTGATAGATTTTCCCACCCACACCTAGATATCTGTATAGGGATTAAGATAACATTTAGTGGAGTTCAAGTTTAAGTTTAGTATAGGATTAGATTGGATAGGATGTGGTAGTTATAATAATTGTGATAAGAAAAATGTTTAGCATTTGTATTTTTTTTAGGATATAGAAAGTAGAAGATATCTTTGTATATTGATTAAATATAGAATGGGTTTTGCCCCTTAGATATACCTAATGTAGATATTGAGTAATTTTAGAAGATAACATGTTCATGAGTGTGCCCTAGTATGGATTTTTATGCATAGGAATAATATGTATATATAAATATATTTGTCTTAGTAAATTCTTAAAAAGGTAATAACTATGGCTTAGGCTATGAGTCACATTTGATATTAAAGTTAAGTGATGAATATTTGTATGGAATATGTCCAACTCATAATATTAGACGGTTGAAGTTATATTAGAATATAGGTAGTATTGCCGATGGAATTAAGATGGTTAGTTGGGATTTAACACACTTAAATGATAGCTAGTCAAAAAAAAATTTGTGTGCGTTTTTGTCCATATATTTTGGGCATGACATTTTGGTATCAGAGCCTAGTTGAAACACTGGGCATTGATGGGTCCATAAACAAATGTAAAATTTAAATGTTACCTTTAAAAGAGAAAAACTTCAATTGACTCATCTTTTAAGCTAGTATCTGCTATGAGAGAGTCAACTAAAGCATAACACCCTTATTGTTCTTGACCTGTTGATAAGATAACCTTTGACCAATTTTTTTTATTTTTATAAATGACTTTTAATCATATTAAATAGATTATTCTAAATGATACTAACCAATATAATTCTCCTAGTACTAAGTAACTTTTTTCATCATCGTAATAATAATTTCATTTTGAAAATTAATACTAAAATAAAATAATTAACCCTAATAATACATTCACCAAACCCTTCTTTCACTACTTATAGATTTAGTACAAGCCATTGTCATAAAATTACTATAAATAAGGACTTATATATAGATCTAAATAGTTATATAGATAGCATCAAGGAGCTAGCATTTTCCTTATCTCATAGGTGAACAATGATCTATCATTAGTGTCATTCTCAACTTCAAGATAAGACATATATAAAAACATTTACCTCTAACATTCCTAGTTGAAGGATCTTTCTGAGGCACTACTAATATCATTATAGTGAAAATAAGAAAAGAAAGAAATCAACAATAAAAAAGAATTGGATTTCCACTAAAAGATTAAATTTATTTTATAAGATTTTACTCTTTAAAAAAAACTAATAATAAATAAATATAATCTATATAGTTTTCCTTCTAACTAACATTAGCTAAACTTGTATTTCTTTACTCATTCCATTGATAAAGGAATACTAAGTTAATATTATGTGTCAAAAATGTTCCTATTTGCCTTTCACATTTGTCACTACATGTAAGAGAGCTTAGTGACCATAGATTGAACTAGAATGAAGGAATTGTAAAGAAAATAAATGCAAGATTTATCTAAGATTTTCTATGCAAGTAAATGAATATAAACTAGATGAAATAAAAATTTAATCTAAGAGTTAGTAAGAAAACATTGAAGCTAGAACATGTAAAATGAAAGTATTGAATGAGAATGTAATAAACTGTTTTAAAAAGCACAAATGTGGAGTACTCAAACTGATAGAGTTTATTCATTCACAAATTTCATCCTCTCAAATGAGAGACATAAGTTTCCAATTTATAGAGAAATCCAAAATAAATCAATGGTGTATATCAATTAGATGAATGGTGGAGATTGAATGAACGTTCACTTTGAAATGGAAGTTTCCATTAAGAGAGAGTTAATTGATTTGTTTCCTTGTTCTTTTAAAAATCACTCAATGCTTCCATTTTTTTGTTGTATAAAAACAAATCAAAAGAAGATTTTAGAGATTTTGTTAAAATTATGTCTCATACTTTGAATATTTAAATTCAAATAATATATATATGTAGATATTTAATTCAAATAAGTAATAAATTCATTTTGCATGTAATTTTAGAAAATATCAAAATTAATATAATCAAAGTATTAGGAAAATTTAATTAAATTAATTGATTTAGTGGGTTTAATAGCCAAGATGTCGATATTCATGAGCTTATTATTTTATTTATATTTATTTCTTTATTAATTCTTATAGTGATTTTTGTAGATTAATGATTTTCTACAATTGATATTTAAACCAAATAGAGTCAATTAGGACTAGAAATGCCTAATAAATTAGGATTTTGTTGATCATTAGAAAGATTAGGAGTAAGTTAGTTTTTGAGACCAATTTGAGGTATACAAATATAAAAAATACAAGGTATGTTATCCATTATATATTTAATAGAATATATATATTATGATCCAATTTAACACTATTCCTATAACTAACAACATTAACAATTTATGATTAATTGTACATTTGTGACGATTATAATTGGTTATCATTAATAATAGTGTTGAAAGATCTAGTTGTCATAAAAATATAGCATATAAATTAAGGCAGTGTACATGTTGGATAAGCTAGATAATTACTTATTTAGGGACATCCATTTGGACACAATTCAAATTGGGAATCTAGGTTTCAAAAAGAATTTACATGTTACTTTATAGATATCATGCTTACCCTCAAGGATAGGATGTTAAATTGAATCATTGATAAAGGATATTTCTATAGTAAGGTTGCGTAAGCATATGTTTCCTTCTAAGATCAACTATTTGCAGAGTTTAGTTACAACACTAGGTGTCTAACCCATTATGTTTCAACATATGCAATAAATGACAACTTGGTGTAAGACGTATTAGTACAACCAATTAAACCATGAGCTATGGATGAAGCACTTTGAGACATAGGGGATATGAGACTTCTTACTAAGCTATGTTATACAACAATGTATCCTCTTCTCCACTAGGGAACCTTGGTATGGCTATGTTATTTTTGTGAGCTTCATATTTGATGTGAATTCTTGTTGGTCAATTGTTAAAACTTTACATTTATATATCATCTTTATTTCTACCAATAATTTGACACTTCACATTTCATTAGATTTCTTGAAGTTGGTCCCATTGTGCCTCAGGGACATGTCTTGTGTTATTTGAAAATTTACTAATGTGGCCACATACATATTATTTTCTTGTAAAATATTCCTTTTATTTGTGAGTTTCTTTTGAGGCTTTTTCTTGGATTGTATTGAAATGGCCATACCAAGGAGAATCCTTGACAAACCATTTAGGGAATTAATGTACCTATAAAATTTCTAGTTATCCATTGAAAAGTTGCTACACAAGATTTCTAAGACACTAACCCCTTTGTATGTCATAATTATGGAATAAGGACCAACCTTTTTTACCATGGGTATGTTATGTATATAAAACTAGTTAAGACCATAGATGTTTGTTATGTTGGGGACACTAAGCAAGGACATAAGAAATTTAGCAATTAGACCTTAGTAAAGGAAGGATTGGATTACTTGGCACCAACAGTAGAATACTCAAGTAGGGTTAGCTCTAATAATTACAACCTGGGTAATAACACAACACTGATACCTAGTTGATGAACTCCAGGAGGAGGTTCATGCCTGGGGGGAAGGATGTGAGGCCTCACCTAATTTGTCATAGTACCAATGAGATAATTGTATTATGGTGATTTCAATCCTATGTTTTGATACACTTTTGAGACTGTAGGGTTATGTCATTTTAATATCTGCATTTTGATGATCCGTAATTACCTCTACATATTATGACCTAATTGACGCATTTAATGATTCTATTTCATGTTATAAGCTATTGACGTTGCTTTAATAGGAATTGAATGGTATAAATGCTTGTAATATAAGAAGGTTAAGTTGAAGTGGAAATTAGAGTTAAAAGATAAATTTTGTTATGCATTGAGACCTAACCCGCATACCTAGGGATTCAATTGTTATGGATTCAGCATCTTGTCATAGACTATGAAGTTATTCAGAATATTAAATTGACCATGTTATGTTGATAAGTAAAGTTTGATTTTATAGTATTTTGAACATTTTACATGGAAATTATTAGAAGAAGTAATGCAATTAAAAGGAATGAAGTACGAAACTCAAATGTCGAATATGATATGTAAGTTTTGAGATTTTAATATTTTGAAGATTATATTTGAAATGATTAAGAAAGGGAAAGTTAATTTGAGATGATGAAATATATGCAAGCCTAATGTTGAATGAGATAATGATTTATTTTACATATTCTTATATGATTTTCTTGGACTACTGACGCTCGAGTTAAGTGTGCAGGAATTTGACCATGGGTTAAAGGGGAATTAAGGCTCAAACTACTACAAACATGACATAACCAAGGTTGAATCAGTGGAAAAGATTCAAACCTAATTGTAATGTGTTTTATTTCGTATATGTGAATTGTATGTGTGCGTAGTAGTCTAGTTCATTTATTATTGTAAAACAAGTAACTTTTTTAAATATAATGTGATATTTTGTGTGTGTCACTTGACACTTGTGCTTGTTATGTGATATGACATGTTATTAGTCAATGGATCATGTGGCCACCTTATTCCATGATAAATGCCTCAATTGAGGAATTTGATTATTGCCTTAGTCAGTAAAAGGACAAGGTCATCACCTTGGGGAATTTGAAATTTGAATCACCTAGCTTTGGGAGGGTCATAAAGTAACTCTAAGGTAAGTTGGGATTAAAATTAACCCCACCCATGTTAGTACTATAGGCTAGGGAGCTATTAATGACCTCTAGGGTGTCTAGTGGACCTAGGAGACCCCATGGAAATGACATTCTTTATGGAATCCGAAAATGAGAAGGATATATATATATATATATATATATATATATATATATATATATATATATATATATATATAGAGGTATGGCTAAATGAGAAACCACTTGGCCAGTCTCTAATTTTAGAGGAAGTTAGGTTTTGGAAGGAGAGGAGGGGAGCTCTACTGCAACTATCCTTACCCTAGCTTGGACCAAGGTTGGTATCTCAAGCTTGCTTTCTTTCCTTTTTTCTTTCTTTTAGCATGGCTAAGCCAATCTGCAATTGTGGAGTTTATCAATGGAGTATGCATTACATTTCATTGTGGAGTAGCATTCATGTGAGTGTTTCAATGGTGTTCATTCCATGTATATTACTGTGACATCATTGTACATCTTGTTGTATTGTGTGGAGTATTGTGAGTATGAGGTTTGGATTTCTGCTATTTCCTTGTTACATTATGGGTGTTGATATTGTGTTGTGATAATGTGATGTGCTCTTGAAAATCTGTTGTTTTATTGCTACTTGGTTTTGTTTTCTTGTTGTGTTCGACTGTTCTTATGGGTGTGGGACTTACACTCACCCTTATGGGAAGCGAAGAGTAGTCCAGGGTGAATGCGTAGCTGTTGGATTGCATAGTTAAGGACCTTGGAGTATGGGCTCCATTGTATGCCATTGTCATATTCATATTTTGCCTTGGGGGAGGATAAGAGAAAAAAAAGAAAAAGAGAAATGGTGAGAAAGGAAGTAACTGAAGTATGGGTTTGTAGGAAGCTAAAGCTGTTGGTTGTGTGTGGTGGAGGATGTTGTGTTGGTAGTGTGTGTGGTGGAAGATGTTTATGAAGCCCCGAAAGGGCCTTGTATTTTGTTGATTTAGCCCCGAAAGGGCATGATTTTTATGGAAAATATGATATGAAATGGTAAACCTCCTTGTGTTTCCACCTTCACCCTATGTTCAAGGTTCCAATGCTGAGCCTTTGTGAAATATCCTTGGGATGGGATTTGTTGCAATTTTGTTATGTGGTGTATATGTTCTTACAAGTGTGTATGTGGATTTTGTTTGAGCCTTGTTCCCCTAGCGCGGGGGTGGTCTCTTTGAGGCCTATGGTTGGGTGGAAAGCACCCATGGTCCTTGTTGTTTTGTTGTGATGCAATTGCAGGTTCTTAGAGAAAGATCTTGGAAACTGGAGTCCTTGTTATCTTCCATGTGCATAGGAGGAGGAGACAATATTGTATTGAGATGAGATAGAGAGAAAACTCCATCTTGTTATGTGAGCCTAAATGTATTGTAAGAGAAAGCTACTGTCTTAGTTTGACTGTCTATGGAAAGGTTGTGAGTGCTCATGTGTAGTAAAAGTATTTAAAATTGTGTATATTATGATGTGTTGATTTCACCACCTTTTTTGTATCATGAGAGTATCACTGAAGATAAATTTATTGTAATAATATTGTGGATTTATGGATAGTAACACCAATCAGGGATTCAAAATACTTGATGCTCTTAAGTGGAATGCAAAAGAAATTTGATATCATAGAAGAGATATATTGATAGGAAGATTATCCTTGTCGAATGTTATTATCATCTCAAGTTCTATAGCATATTAATTGAGTTCTAGTTAAATCTTGCATTAGAGTACTCTAGTTGCTTGAAGTCTAGTGTTGAAATAAGAGTAGTTATAAAGTTGCAATTGGTAGAAATAGTTTTGAAGATAGCTTACTATCATGGAGATTGATGACATGAAGTATTCGATTATTTGATACAATAAAATTCTAGAGATCCATTCTGAAATATGATTTCATTAGCAATATGATGGTTTGATTTATGAAAGATTATTTATTAGATTAGGAAATGTTAATGTATGGTGCATTTATAAACCAACACCAATTCAATTTTTAATAGTGATTGAGAATGCATGGAAAAAGCTAGTCAAATAGAAAAGTTTAAATGGAACCTGTAGGTGCATGTTTACATTCTGGAAAATGTATGGGCAACTTAAGAAAAGACTCTTTTGATTATAGACAATAAAAAATAGACTTGAAATAAAATAATAAATTTGAATTGGCAAGCTAAAGAAAGAAAATCAATTTTTAAATCTTTCATAATAAATGAATGTCAGACTGGATCCTAGTCCATGATATGACCCTATGTAAGAAATATATGCATATAATAATCAAGCAAAGAAAAAAAACAAAGTTACAAACTTCTAAATTAACCTAACCCAATAAATGGAAAAAAATTATATTTTATCCAAGCTATTACCTATTATCTTAGCTTTGGAGCTAATGAATAGAATAAATTCATTATTTAACCCACCTAGCCGTTCATTCCTTTCATCTACCACCAAGCAAGAAATGACTAAGAGAAGAATATAATAATAATAATAAAACACCTAGGCGATTATATGCCTTAGAAAACATATATAAACTATACCTATGCAAATCTCATCATGATTCAGACAAGTGTCAGAAAATACCCACCATGTACTATAGGTGCCTTTTCCTCACACAATTTTCAACATGGTATTATTTATACTCTCTTTTTTAAAGCCATGATATCTCGCCTAGGCAAGAGCCCCAACTGTAGCAATTTATGAGTTTTGTTGGAAGTTGACTTGGATGGGAATTGGTGCAGTGTCTAAGTTGTACAAAATATCTATTTGTGTTGGCTTTGATAGGCTTGCATGGATTTGAAAGGGTTGCTTGATGTCTCATAAACTCCAATCTGCACGTAACCCTAAACATGAAGTAATTTGAATGGCAAGGAGGGCAGACATGTTGCAAGTGGTTTTGTAATAAAGAATTTAATAAGTTAAGTCTTGTCATCACCTACATCTTCATAGGCGCCTAGTATGAGCTAGGAATATATATAGCATATTTAATAGATTTTCTCACCCACGCCTAGATATCTGTATAGGGATTAAGATAACATTTAGTGGAGTATAGGTTTAAGTTTAGTATAGGATTAGATTGGATAGGATGTGGTAGTTATAATAATTGTGATAAGCAAAATGTTTAGCATTTGTATTTTTTTTAGGATATAGAAAGTAGAAGATATCTTTGTATATTGATTAAATATAGAATGGGTTTTGCCCCTTAGATATACCTAATGCAGATATTGAGTAATTTTAGAAGATAACATGTTCATGAGGGTGCCCTAGTATGGATTTTTATGCATGGGAATAATATGTATATATAAATATATTTGTCTTAGTAAATGCTTAAAAAGGTAATAACTATGGCTTAGGCTATGAGTCACATTTGATATTAAAGTTAAGTGATGAATATTTCTATGGAATATGTCCAACTCATAATATTAGACAATTGAAGTTATATTAGAATATAGGTAGTATTGCCGATGGAATTAAGATGGTTAGTTAGGATTTAACACACTTAAATGATAGCTAGTCAAAAAAAAAATTGTGTGCATTTTTGTCCATATATTTTGGGCATGACATTTTGGTATTAGAGCCTAGTTGAAACACTGGGCATTGATGGGTCCATAAACAAATGTAAAATTTAAATGTTACCTTTAAAAGAGAAAAACTTCAATTGACTCATCTTTTAAGCTAGTATCTGCTAATAGAGAGTCAACTAAAGCATAACACCTTTATTGTTCTTGAGCTGTTGATAAGATAACCTTTGACCAATTTTTTTTTATAAATGACTTTTAGAAATATTAAATAGATTATTCTAAATGATACTAACCAATATAATTATCCTATTACTAGGTAACTTTTTTCATCATCGTAATAATAATTTCATTTTGAAAATTAATACTAAAATAAAATAATTAACCCTAATAATACATTCACCAAACCCTTCTTTCACTACTTATAGATTTAGTACAAGCCATTGTCATAAAATTACTATAAATAAGGACTTACATATAGATCTAAAGAGTTATATAGATAGCATCAAGGAGCTAGCATTTTCTTTATCTCATAGGTGAAAAATGATCAAAATATTGATGAGAAAATAGTTGTAAGAAAGGTACTTAGAACTATTCTTCCTATTTATGCAATTAGAGTATCTGGTATTCAAGAGATGAGATGTGATCCAAATAATAAAATATCTTTGGATGCTCTAGTTTGAAGATTAACTACTTTTGAGTTAGATAACTTTGATAACTATGTTCCTAGTTCAAAATTTATTGAGTTTGCATTTGAAGCTAAACTTTCACTCAAGAAAAAGGGTAAGAAATCAAAGTCTAGTCAATAAGAAGTAAAGAAGAAGAATCTGAAGAAAGTTCAAAGAGTGATCTTGAAGTTGTTGAAGCCCTACTTGCTAGAAAATACTCCAAAGGCAGAGGAAAGTACAAAGGTAAAGTTCCTCTGATTTTCTTTTCTTGTGAAGAAGTTGGTCACATTTTTGCAAGGTGTCCAAATAGAGAAAATAAAGATGAAAAGAAAAGAAATAATCACAAAGGCAAGAAGGATTTCAAGAACTACATGAACTTCAAGGAAAAATGTAAGAAATCTTGTTTCATGGGTAAATATTCTAATAATAGTGAAGATGAAATGGTATATATTGCTATAAAGGATGAATCTAATGATGAAGGAGATAAGACAACACTTACCTCTCATGTTAGAAAAAATGATGTATGGATTATTGATAGTGGCTTCTCACATCATATGATTGGAGATAAAACAAAATTTAAGATCATGGAACCTTATGATGGAGGTAGCATGAGATTTTGAAACAATGAACATTGTTGCATGAAAGGAAAAGGGTGTATCTCATTGGCTAATGAACTTGTATGTTACAATGCTTATTGGGTTGAAGGATGAAAGCATAATCTATTGAGTGTAGCATAGTTGAACAACATTGGAGTCAAGGTAGAATTCATGAATGGAAAGGCCAAACTATTGGATAGAAAAGACAATTTGGTTGGATCTGGCAAGCAAACAAAAGGTAATCTATTTTATCTTGGTCTCAATGAATGTTCATGTTTTATTTCTCAAGTAGAAGAAAGATGGTTATGGAACAAAAGACTATGTTATGTAAACTTTGATAATATTCTTAAGATAAGATAATATAGGAGAGTAAGAGGTATTCCTAGTTTGAAGAAACCTTATATGGATTTATGCAAGAATTGCCAAATTGGTAAGATGGGAAAGACTAGCTTCAAAAGAAAAAACTATCAGTCTAAAGAGGTCTTAGAAATCGTACATACTAACTAATGTAGACCTATTAGAATAGACAGTTACAATAGAGAAAAAAATTTCATTCTTTTTGTTGATGATTATTTGAAAATGATAAATGTAATGTACTTGAAAGAAAAATTTGAAGCTTTTCAAAAGTTCAAGTGGTATCTGGCAAGAGTAGAAAAAGAAATTGGAAAGAGATTGAAATGCTTAAGATTAGACAGAGGTGGTGAGTTCATCTCTGATGAATTCAATAATTTTTGCATTTAAAGAGGAATTAAAAGACAAGTATCAGCCCCTAGTACACCATAGTAGAATGTTATAGGTGAAATAAGAAGCAGATCCATCATGGATTGTGCAAGGACATTGATGACAAAAAAGAGTGTTGCTATCAAATACTAGAAGGAAGCTATCAACATTGCAGTTCATATGTTGAACATAGTACAATTGAATAAAGACTTGAAACAAACTCCTTATGAACTATGGTATAGCTATAAACCTAATGTAAGTTACTTGAAAGTATTTGGCAGCAAGTGTTATATCTTGAAAGAATCTAGAAAAGGAAAATTTGGTATAAAAGGTGATAAAGGTATATTTCTAGGATATTTTTGCAGATGAAAAGTATACAAATGTTTGAATCTATCTACTCATAAAATCATAGGAAGTGCATATGTTAGAATTCATGAGTTTGCATAAAAGAGTGAAGAAGAAAGAAACAAAGAGCTAGAGGATTACAAAAGATTTGTTTACTATGAACCTAATAATTTGCCAAATATATCTAATAGAAAGGAGGCTTCAACCCTCTAAGTCCCCAAAGTCTCCAAAAATTACCAAGTTGAAGATAGTGCAACCTAAGTCATAGTCTAAAGGACCTGAGTCACAGTCAAAAGCTATCGAACTAGTTCAAACCAAGTCTGTTGGACCCAAGTTACAGACAATGGGACCTGAGCATGATATTGAAGTTCATGATAAAATAGTGGAACTCATTCCAAATTCAAAGAACATGTGTTGGAAAGATATGTCAAAAGACATCATGCACCTGATCAGATCATTTGAGACAAATTTGATGGAACAATGACAATGAACAAATTAAAAGGTACATGCATAGTTGTTGAATTTGAATGTAGAAATGTTAAAGATGCATTGGGTTGAAGTAATGAATGAAGAAATAGAATAGATTGAGAAGAAGAAAACATGGACTCATGTTACTAAATCCAAGGATAAAAATGTAATTGGCACAAAGTGGGTGTTTAGAAATAAACTGAATGAAGATGGAAAAGTTTCTAGAAACAAATCAAGATTGGCATGTAATTCTCAAGAAGAAGGTATTGATTATTGTGAAACTTTTTCTCCTGTTGCAAGATTAGAATGTGTTAGAAGTTTACTAGCATATGTAGCACATAAAGGATTTAAAGTATATCAACTAGATGTTAAATTTATATTCTTGATGAGGAAGTCTACATTGAACAACCAAAAGGTTTTGTAGATCCTAGAAAAAGAGACATGGTTTGCAAATTACAAAAAGGATTATATGGTCTCAAGCAAGCTCACAAAGCTTGGTGTGAAAGACTACATAACTATTTGGTATATATTGGTTTTCAAAGAACAAGTGATAACAAAGTCTATATATCAAGAAAGGACTAGACAAGAAGATTATGTTGGCAAAAATATTTGTTGATGATACTCTAGTTACAAGAAATGATGGCTTGTGAAAAGCATTTTTAGAAGAAATGAGTAAAGAATTTGAGATGTCCATGTTTAGAGAGATAAAATTCTTTGTTGGGTTGTAGATACGGCAGAACAAAAATGGTGTCTACATTACTCAATCTAACTATATCAGTGAGATACTAAAGAAATTTGGAATGGAAGATTCAAGACCACTTGGAACCCCTATATCTATTGGACATAAAATTTATGAAAATGATGACTCCAAAGAGGTAGATTAGACCACATATAGATCAATGATTGGAAAATTATAGTATGTAGTACATACAAGGCTTGATATTGCATTAATAGTTGATATGGTGGCAAGATTCTCAACAAATCTCAAAGAAAATCACATGACGACAATCAAGAGAATCATGATATATTTGAAAGGTATTGAAGAATATGGCTTATGGTACAAACTTGGAGGCAATTTGGACTTGAAGGTATTTACTAATGCTAATTGAGCAAGAAGTATTGATGATAGGAAAAGCACTAGTGGTGAAGCATTATTTCTTGGTTAAAGACTAGTGTCTTGGACAAGCAAGAAGCAAAATTGTACATCTCAATCCATAGCTAAGGCATAATATGTGGTAGTAGTAGTTAATTGTTCAAATATTGTTTGGTTCTAACAACTATTCTCGAGTATGAAGATAGAAATCAAAGATCTAATAGTCATATACCATAATAACACCAGTGCAATCAATATATCAAAGAATCTAGTGATGCATTCCAAAACGAAGCACATTGCTATAAAATATCACTTCCTAAGAGAATTGGTCTAGGAAAAAGAAGTTAGCTTGGAATGTGTGAATACTAAAGAATAGATTGTAGACATACTAACCAAGACATTATCTAAGGATGCATTTATGTATCTAAGAGGTAAGCTAGGGGTCATTTCCCTATTTGAAGCTCACTAAATAAATTTTAGTGATGCAAAAGCTAGAGTATGTTGAAGATCAATTAGTTGATGTAGAATTGGCAAGGGCACATTGAAAATGAATTAGTACTTAAGGTAAATTGATATTAATAGAGTTATTGTCTTTGGCATCTGTTGTCAAAGAGGGAGAAGTTTTCTATCATAGAAAATTTATGATGAGATGTCAAAGAGGGTGAATAAACTTGGCAAGAAGTTGTTGTAGATAGAAGTTTTTTGACAAAGGGAGAAAATTGAAGGAAAAAAGAGCTCACACTGACAGAAGGATTTCTTATGAATGAGAATTAGAATGAAACTAAGGATATGTTCCTTACTTTATTTTTCCTCTAAAATTTCATTATGTTATGACATGTTGTGTTGCCATCAACGCCAAAGAGGGAGATTATTGGATACAATTGATTAATTGTGTATTATCTTTGATGTTACACAAATGTCATATCATTGGCAGTCCATACATGCCGAGCTAATTCAAGCAATGAAGACAATTTCTTGTGTCTACTGAGTGTCCCTGTGTTTTCCTAGTTTAGAAGATAGTATTTACCGAGTTCATTCAGGTGTCAAAGGAAAGTCAGTAGAAGATGAGTGTTAACCGCGCTCACTTGGTTAATGAAAAAAAGGTTGGATGGAACCAGTGCTAATCAAGCTCACCCAGTTACCAAAGGATCTATGTGAATATGTAGTATTAACCAAGCTTCAGTTGGTTAACATAGGAAATAATTTATGAGTTAGTGTCTACCAAGTTGGGTTCGCTAATGAAGGATTCTCTTATTTAGGCATATTAAGCTTAATTGATTTATATATTGATTCTAGTTGACTAACGTGATGAATATTAATTATTATAAGTTTTATTTGAGTCAACTTGACAATATGAAAGATATAAGTATAAGGTCAAGTTGTGGATTCAAAGTGAGAGAGTGAATGAATTGAAGATTTAATAATGAAGAGAGGAAGTGAATTTGAAGGATAAGAAGAATATCCTTGAGGAGCAGAAAAGATATATTTGATCAGAATAGATCAAGTACAAGCTAGAATAGATTTCTGTAATTATTAATTCAATTGTATTAAAATTAGGTCATCTCATTGTTACTCTCTAACCATTGTAGTAGTGATTTAAATCTCTTAACAGAGTTGGCTCAAAAAGCTATTTGTAAATCCTCTAACAAGGTGGTAGTTCTATAGAATTTTCTTAAGACCTCTAACAAGGCCACTCCTAACAAGGTGATTAAATCTTCTAATAGGGTCACACCTAATAGTGTGTTTTGTAACCTTGAATAGGGTTGGCTCCTAATAGGGTTCACTTCAGAAGAGTGAAAATAGTAACTAGTTGTAGTTATTGGTTTTCCCAAATTGAGTTTCCACATTAAATCCTAGTGTCAATTGTGTTCATGCTATTTTTTTTATGTGTTTGAAATTAGGTTAAAGTACTGGTAATCACAGATAACATGTAAAGGTTTGCATGTTAATACTTGCCAAGCATAATGAGTTTTTATTGAGTTACAGTATTTTATGTGTTTTTGTCAAGCATCAACATTATATAGTTCTTAGAGTTTTATTTTTTACTAACATCTAAGGGATCTAAGATTTATTTTAATGGCAACTAATTCACCCCTCCCCTCCTAGTTACTCCTCTTATATTTCCAACAATTGGTATCAAAGCTTTTGGTTTTTATAGAGAAGGTTTCAAGGACCTAAGCTAAAGATGATGTCTTACAGAAGAAAGATTCCCAACCTAAAGATAGACAATTTTGTAACATGGCAAGGACTCACAAGATCAAATTTTGCTACCATCAATGATTCAAGATGAAAATATCTTGATACTGAATACAAGACTCCCACTAGAACATTATCAATTGAAGATATTGCTGAAAAGAAGAATCATAAAATCACAATGATTGATATTGCATCTGCTCTAAGTTATGCTGAATTTGATAAAGTTAAAGGTTGCAAAATAGCTCATGACACGTGGACCAAATCAAAAGATATCTATGGAGGAGATGACAATGTAAGAAGAGCTAAGGCTAAAAGTCTTAGAGGCCATTTTGATCAGATGAAAATGAGAGAAGATGAGAACATTGCAAAATATGTGAAAAGGATCAAAGAAAGTGTAAGTGCAATCAAAGCATCTAGAGGAGGCATTGATGAGAAAAAAATTGTAAGAAAGGTACTTAGAACTCTTATTCCTATTTATGCAATTAGAGTATTTTCTATTCAAGAGATGATATGTGATCCAAACAATAAAATATCTTTGGACACTCTAGTTGGAAAATTGACTACTTTTGAGTTAGATAACTTTGATAACTATGTTCCTAGTTCAAAAGTTATTGAGTCTACATTTGAAGCTAAACTTTCACTCAAGAAAAAGGGTAAGAAATCAAAGTCCAGCCATTCAAGAAGTGAAGAAGAAGAATCAAAAGAAAGTTCAGACAGTGATCTTGAATTTGTTGAAGTCCTACTTGCAAGAAAGTACACAAAGGTAGAGGAAAGTACAAAGGTAAAGTTCCTCTGATCTACTTTTCTTGTGAAGAAGTTGGTCACATTGCTGCAAGGTGTCCAAATAGAGAAAACAAAGAAGAAAAGAAAACCAATAAGTATAAAGGCAAGAAGGATTTCAAGAACTACAAGAACTTCAAGGAAAAAGGTAAGAAATCTTATTTTATAACTAAAGATTCTGATAATAGTGAAGATGAAATGGTATATATTGTTGTAAAGGATGAATCTGATGATGAAGGAGATAAGATGACACTTATCTCTCATGTTAAAAAAAATGATACATGGATTATTGATAGTGGTTGCTCACATCATATAACTGAAGATAAAACAAAATTTGAGATCATGGAACCTTATGATGGAGGTAGTGTGAGATTTGGAAACAATGAACCTTGTTGCATAAAAGGAAAAGGGAATATCTCATTGACCAACAAACTCAAGTATGTGACAATACTTATTAGGTTGAAGGATGAAAGCATAATCTACTAAGTGTGGCATAGTTAAACAACATTGGATTCAAGGTAAAATTCATGAATGGCAAGGCCAAACTACTAGATGGAAAAGAAAATCTGGTTGGATCTACTAAGAAAGAAAAAGGTAATCTATTTTATCTTAATCTCTATGAATTTTCATGTTTTATTGCTCGAGTAGAAGAAAGTTGGTTATGGCACAAAAGACTATGTTATATAAACTTTGATAATCTACTTGAGATAAGCAAACATAGCAGAGTAAGAGGTATTCCTAGTTTGAAGAAACTTAATATGGATTTATGTAAGAATTGCCAAATTGGTAAAATGGGAAAGACTAGCTTCAAAACCAAAAACTATCAGTCTGAAAAGGTCTTAGAAACTGTGCATATTGACTTATATGGACCTATTGGAATAGAGAGTTTCAATGGACAAAAATTTTTCATTCCTTTTGTTGATGATTATTCTAGAATGATGACTATAATGTACTTGAAAGAAAAATTTGAAGCTTTTCAAAAGTTCAAGTGGTATCTGGAAAGAGTAGAAAAAGAAAATAGAAAGAGATTGAAATGTTTAAGATTAGAAAAAGATGGTGATTTCATCTCCAATGAATTCAATAATTTTTGCATTGAAAGAGGAATTAAGAGACAAGTATCAGCCCCTGGTACACCATAGTAGAATGGTATAGCTGAAAGAAGGAAAAAATTCATCATGGATTGTTCAAGGACATTGATGATAGAAAAGAGTGTTGCTAAAAAATACTAGAAGGAAGCTATCAGTATTGCAGTTCATACCTTGAACATAGTATAGTTGAAGAAAAACTCAAAACAAACTCTTTATGAGCTATGGTATGGCTACAAACCTAATGTAAGTTACTTGAAGGTATTTGGTGGCAAATGTTATATCCTAAATGAATCTAGAAAAGGAAAATTTGATGTAAAAGGTGGTGAAGTTATATTTCTAGCATATTTTTATAGATGCAAAGCATACAAATGTTTGAATCTATCTACTCATAAATTCATAGAAAGTGTACATGTTAGAATTGATGAGTTTGCAGAAAGGAATGGAGTAAAAAGTAACAAAGAGCTAGAGGATTATAGAAGTTTTATTTACTATGAACCTGATACTTTGCCAAATCTATCTGAAAGAAAGGAGGCTTCACCCCCTAAGTCCCAAAATCTCAAAAAATTACCAAGTTGCACATACTGCAACTCAAGGCACTATCTAAAGGACCTGAGTCACAATCAAAGGCTACCGGGCTAGTTCAAACTGAGTCTGATGGACCCAAGTCATAGATAGTGGGACTTGATCCTGACATTGAAGTTCATGATGAAAATAGTGGAACTCATTACAAATCCAAAGAACTTGTGTTGGCAAGATATGTCACAAGACATCATGCACCTGATCAGATCATTGGAGACACATTTGATGGAACAATGACAAGGAACAAATAAAAGGTACATGTTTACTTGCTAAATTTGAACATAGAAATGTTAAAGATGCATTGGATAATGAAAGTTGGGTTGAAGTAATGAATGAATAAATAGAAGCAATTGAGAAGAAAAAAACTTGGACTCTTGTTCCTAGACCCAAGAATAAAAATGTAATTGGCACAAAGTGGGTGTTTAGAAATAAACTGAATGAAGATGGAAATTTTTCCAAAAAAAAAGAAAGATTGGTATGTAAAGGCTATTCTCAAGAAGAAGGTATTGATTATGATGAAATTTTTTCTCTTGTTGCAAGATTGGAATATGTTATAACTTTACTAGCATATGCAATAGATAGAGGATTTAAAGTATATCAAATGGATGTTAAATCTGCATTCTTGATGAGGAAGTCTACATTGAACAACTAGAAGGTTTTGTAGATCCTAGAAAAAGAGACATGATTTTCAAATTACATAAAGCATTATATAGTCCCGAGGAAGCTACCAGAGCTTGGTATGAAAGACTACATAACTATTTGGTATAGATTGGTTTTCAAATAAAAAATGATAACAATAGTTTGTATATCAAGGAAGCACTAAACAAGAAGATTGTGTTGGCAAAAATATTTGTTTATGATACTCTAGTTATAGGAAATGATGACTTTTACAAAGCATTTTCATAAAAAATGAGTAAAGAATTTGAGATGTCCATTTTTAGAGAGATAAAATTCTTTGTTGGGTTGCAAATATAGTAGAACAAAAATGGTGTGTACATTACTCAATCTAAGTATATCAAGGAAATACTAAAGAAATTTGGAATGGAAGATTCAAGATTAGTTGGAACCCCTATGTCTACTAGACATGAGCTTTTTGAAAATTATGACTCCAAAGAGGTAGATCAAACCACATATAGATAAATGATTGGAAAATTGTAGTATGTAGTAGACACAAGGCCTAATATTGCATTAGCAGTTGGTATGGTGGCAAGATTCTTAGTAAATCCTAAGAAAATCACATGATGGAAATCAAGAGAATCATGAGATATTTGAAAGGTACTAAAGACTATGGCTTATGGTACAAACTTGGAGACAATTTAGACTTGAAGGTATTTACTGATGTTGATTGGGCAGAAGTATTGATGACAGGAAAAGCATTAGTGGTGGACCATTCTTTCCTGGTAAAAGACTAGTGTCTTGGACAAGTAAGAAGCAAAATTATACATCTCAATCCACAACTGAGGTAGAATATGTGGCAGCAGTAGTTGATTACTCAAACATTGTTTGATTCTAGCAATTTTTGTCAAGTATAAAGATAGAAATGAAAGATCTATTAGTCATATACTGTGATAACACTAGTGCAATCAATATATCAAATAATCTAGTGATGCATTCCAAAACAAAGCACATTTCCATAAAATATCACTTCCTAAGAGAATTGGTGTAGGGAAAAGAAGTTAGATTGGAATATGTGAATACTAAAGAATAGATTGTAGACATATTCACCAAGCCATTACCTAAGGATGCATTTCTATATCTAAGAGGTAACCTAAGGGTCATTTCCCTATCTAAAGCTCACTAAATAAAGTTTAGTGATGCATCAACTAGAGTATGTTGAAGATCAATTAATTGATGCAAAATTGAGAAAAGGGCACATTGAAAATGAATTAGTACTTAAGGTACATTGATATTAATAGAGTTGTTTTCTTTGGCATGTGTTATCAAAGAGGGAGAAGTTATATTATCATATCTCATAAGAAATTTATCTAAGAGGGAGAAGTTTGCAGTAAGAGGCAGAATTTTGCTATCATAGAAAATTTATGAAGAGATGTCAAAGAGGGTGAATGAACTTGGTGAGAAGTTGTTATAGAAAGAAGATTTATGATAGAGGGAGAAAATTGAAGGTAGAAAGAGCTCTCACTGATAGAGGGAGTTTTCATGAATGAGAATCAAAATGAAACTAAGGATATGTTCCTTTATCTTTTCTCTAAAATTTAATTATGCTATGACATGTTGTGTTTCCATCAATGCCAAAGAGGGAGATTATTGGATACAATTGATTAATTGTGTATTATCTTTAATGTTACACAAATGTCATATCTTTGGCAGTCAATGCATGTCGAGATAACTCAAGTAGTGAAGAAATTTTTTTGTATCTATTGAGCAACCTTGTGTTTTCCAAGTTTAGAAGATAGTGTCTATCAAGTTCACTCAAGCTTCGAAGAAAAGTTTGTAGAAGATGAGTGTTAATCAAGCTCACTCAGTTAATGAAAGAAAAGTTGGATGGAACTAGTGCTAATCAAGCTCACTCGGTTACTAAAGGATTTGTGCAAATATGCAGTGTTAACCGAGCTTCAGCTGGTCAACATAAGAAATCATTTCTAAGGTAGTGTCTACCAAGGTGGGTCGGCTAATGAAGGATTTTCTTATTTAGGAATATTAAGATTAATTGATTTATCTATTGGTTCTAGCCAAGTGAGATGATGAATATTAATTATTCTAAGTTGTATTTGAGTTGACTTCACAATATGAAAGATATAAGTATAAGTTCAAGTTCTGGATTCAAAGTGAGAGAGTGAATAAAATTGAAATTTAATCATAAAGAGAGGAAGCAATTTTGAAGGATAAGTAAAATATCCTTGAGGAGCAAAAAAGATATATTCGATTAGAAAGGATCAAGTACAAGCCATAATAGAGATTTGTAATCAGCAATTCAATTGCATTCAAATTAGGTCATTTCATTTTTACTCTCTAACCATTGCAGCAGTGATCTAAATCTCTTGATAGAGTTGGCTTAAACAAATATTTGTAAATCCTCTAACAAGGTGGCAGTTCTATTGAATTGTCTCAAGACCTCTAATGAGGGCACTCCTAATAGGGTGATCAAATCCTCTAATAGGGTCACACCTAATAGTGTGTTTTTTAACCTTTAATAAGGTGTGCTCCTAATAGGGCTCAATTCAGAAGAGTGAAAATAGTAACTAGTTGCAATCGTTGGTTTTTCCAAATTGGGTTTTCACATTAAATCTTTGTGTCAATTATGTTCGTGTTATTTTATTTTATGTGTTTACAACTTACTTAAAGTAATGGTAATCATAGGTAACATCTAAAGATTTGCATGTTAATAATTACCAAGCATAATTAGTTCTTACCAAGTTACAACATTTTATGTGTGTTTGCCAAGCATCAACATTATTTAGTTCTCAGAGTTTTATTTTGTACTGAAATCTAAGAGATCTAGGATTTATTTTAGTGGCAACTGATTCACCCCTTCCCTCTCAGTTACTCCCTTTATATTTCTAATAGGTAAGTATAGAATGTCTGGAATTTATGCCACTAGAAGAGGAGGAGGTATTGGAGGTTGATGACTTACCTCCCTATCACACTTTCCAATCTTTTAATCTATTTCCCTTCTTGTCTCTCCATGGTTGTAACCAAAATGTTACTTTTCTCTAGATTATTATGAATGTATGAATCAAAATGGATATTATCTTGTAGAAATATCAATCATCTTTTTAGATCCTTTCCTTTATCTTCTATGTGTTAATTAAAGTATTTCAAAGATGTAGCACGAGTCTTATTCATTTCAGATTCTTTTATGTTATTTTTTCTTAATGGAAACAACATATTGTAAAATGGCTTAATGGATTAGAAAGATTTTTTGATTTTCCCAACTCCTAACAAGTACTATAAAGAGCCTATAGTATGGTGGTATATGTGTCCTTTCCAGGTTATACAAACATAAAGGCTTAGTGTTCATAAGAAGAATTCAAGATTCTTCTCCCAAAGATTTGATGTTGCATCTCACCTATGTATCTAATGGTTTAAGAGTGATACTGGGAAATATTGAAGGAAAATCACCCAACTCCAACCTCTCAATGTCACTCAAGTTGTGATGAAATTATTATTTTAATTTAATATATGGCTTCCTTCTCCTACCTCTTGCTTATCAAAAAACATTAATAATATATTTGTAAGATCATTATATAAATTATATTTTTTTTGGAGAATAATTTATTTTCAATATCTTTATTTTAAAGATCCAATTATAATTATTTTTAAATGAAATTATATAATAAATTAAAATTTTAAATGAAATTGTATAATAAACTTAATTTCTACACACAAAAGTTGTGAATATGATTTTTTAACTATTAGCATCTAATATATATACAAATTATTGTCTTTAATAAAAAAAAACTTAATGAGACAAATATAATTTTAGGGACAATTTTTATCTAGTGATTATCTAGTATTTCATTTGACTAATAATGTATTTTTAATTGGTGTCTTATGTTTTTAGTCATCAAATCAAGTTACAAACTTACATTTTTTGTAAAATAATTAATTTATATTTAATAATTTAGTTAAAAAATAATTTTGGTAAGAGGAGATAATGCCATTCACCAAGGTTCAAACACCCGGAAGTGCATTTGGGCTAGGTTTGACATCTTGGTGAGTTTGACAAACATGATCCTTCTTAGCCGAAGGAAGCCTCTAGTTTAGGTATACACTTACACATAACATTGTAAGGTAGAGATGTCGATATTTATGTATGTTGAGATGTTTCTATAAACAAAAATAGCTATATAATTTTGACAAACTCCAAGATTTGATTGATTTATCCGCCATTATATTTAAAACTATATTATTCTAACATTTATTAACATTTGATTGTAGAGAAATTACCATTTCATTTGTATTAATCTCTTTTTTTTGCATGTCAATATTTGTGAACTAGTAGCAATGAAATATTCTATATCTATATTTGATATGGTTCAAGTTATTACAACATGTAAACATTTTTTGAAAAGTACTTAATTATATTCTTTTTACTAAATAATTAATTTGTCATTAATATTAAATTCTAATATTAATAATATTTTTAAAATGTTAAATTTATTTATATTTTTTTGTTTTAGTCCAATTTGTTTATTCTTGATTAATTAGGCATGGTTATTGGCAGGTCCTTGTAACTTGTTATAGCAAGAAGATCCTTAGCACAATACAACAATGAAAAAACATAGCTAAGAAGATAAGCCTCTAAAGATAAGTACAATGCAGCTTTGAAAGGAACCCACAACCTTAAAGGGTTTTTAGAAGGACTTTCAAAACCTCAAGGATTTTCCAAAGGATCCTAAGCCTTCCAAGCCTACAAAAGAAACAAGACCCTTGAAATAAATACTTACAAAAGACTAAGGGATTTTAAAATTTTCCCAAACCAATAAAATAATCAAATAAGTCATGGTTTCTTTGTTACTATTTTTCATCTAAGATTGGTATTGACTAGTGAGTGTCTACACACTTAAGTCATTTACTTAGTTCATGCTAAATAAGTAGAGCATGCCACTTGCACAACATGTATATACTAGAGCATGTCAAGTCCACAGTGAGTGTTGAGCCACTCATGTGTTGAGTCACTCAAGTGTCAAGCAATTAGTGTATCTTGAGTGATACAGGAGGTTAGAAAGTAGTGCATGCCAAGTAGTACATATGCTAAGTCATAGTAAAGAAAATAGTATATGTTGAGCATCAGAGACTTTAGATGCCAAGTGAGATAGTTCTGTCATAATTGTTTTTAATGGCACAAAAAACTATGTAAACCATTTTTGAGTCAACTTAAACATTGAATTACAATATTTTGGAGATAAGGACAAATCTTAAGTTGGATTCCTAATGCATTACATGAAACCAATTAGGTAAAGGGAAGGTTTAAGTAGAAAAATGGATGAATCACAACTGTTGATTCATACCTAACTCCAAGCCACCTAAGTCTTCTTAAGGAGGACAAACCCTAAACTTTCCAAGGTGTATGAAGGAGTGAAGAGAGAAGTTTGCATGTAGAAAATAGAGCATTCATGGTGGCTAAGGAGTTATGATCTGAGATTACATTGTAGAATCAATTAAAGGAGAATAGAGGAAAGGAGATAGCATACAACAAAGATACATCTGATCAAGAAGGATTGAGAATACATCAAGTTAGAGGTGATCTCTCATCAAGCCACCAAGTGCTAACTACAAGATCATTGTTGAATCATTCTAACAGGTGAATCAATCAAATCTCTTAATAGGGTAGTCTTAACAGGCTACATTGAAATTCTCTAACAAGTTGCTTACTTAATTGTGAGTTGAAATCCTTTAGCAAGGCACACTTCTAAGAGGGTTTTGAAATATTTTAATAAGGTTAAACCTAATAGTCTTTGTAAGCCTTTAATAGGGAAAACCTTTCATAGGGTAGATCATGTCTCATGATCCAACATTGTAACCTTCATTAGATACACTTTATTAATGCAATAGTGAATATTTGTGGGTGTCATCCCCACCCTAATTTTACCTTCTCATTGGAGGGTTTCTAGGTAATCATATCTGGTGTCATACATGTGTGAATTTTTACTTGTTTACATAATTTAGATGTACATGCTTTACATGGTATTTCAGTTTACTTATTGAATGTATGAGATGGATGTGTGGTGAATTCTTTTATTGGTCAAAGTTTAAACTACTTATTCACCCAACCCTCCCCACCCCCCACCACCACCACCACAAGAAGTTTACCTTTCCTATCTTAATTCCAACAATTGGTATCAGAGCCTTGTTCTCTAAAAGAGAAGCTTTATAGCTTTGAGGAAAGATCTTGAAAATGGAAGTCTACAATTTGAGAAAGATCATTGAGAATCAAGGAATTCAAATAAAACTCATTCTACATCAATTGAATGAAGCAAGAGAAGAACTAAATAAATATTTGAAGAGAAGGAATGAAATTTCTATTGAATGAAATTTCTATTGAGGAGAATGACATACATTACAGAGAGATGAACACTACTAAGATATTTTCTAATGAAGACTCTAATGAATTTGATGCACCAGTTGCAGATTTAATGGAAAAGAACAGAGCCCAAGCTGAGGAAATCAAAAATCTCAAGTTAGAGCAAGAATTACAAGCTATACTACTATGTGAAGTGACTGAATAGAAAAAGAAAGATATGGAAGACAAAAGAATTTTGAGCAACATACTAGAAGAAAAATCATTAGTGCTAACCAATATTTCCAACGTGCAATTGGATATTTTGAGTCAAATGATGAATGCCAACTATGAGTTGAATGTCAAGGATATTGAGATAATGACATTGAAGTTGCAAAATGAGAAATTGAATAATGACCTAAAAAGGGAAAAATAATTTGTTGAAAGTTTCAATAAACCAAGTGAAGCCATCAAATACTTTGAGCAATTATTGAGATCCCCTAGACCTAACAATGAAACATCTAGATTGGGATACACAAGCACTGAAGAGCGAGAGTCATCCAAAAGTGCTGAAGAAAGGAGAAACAAAGGTAAGAATTTCAAACCTACTTGTCATAATTGTGGTAAGAAATACAATACTACTAATGTATGTAGGACTAGAACTACAAATCAAAATTTTAAGCATAAGAGCATGGTCCATTCCCATAAGTGCAAAAAAAAGGTCATCTAGTACATGAACGTAGAACTATGACCATGTACACACAAATATTTGAAGGATATTTCTATAACTATCATAAGTATGGACATAAAGCTTTTGAGTGTAGATCCAAACCCATGTGGTCATCAAATAAGCATACAAAGGTAAGGACCAATGACAACTCTTATAACTAGGATTATAATACAAGATATAGTTATCATTATTGTCAAGAGTATGGACATGTTCCTGAGAATCATATTAGAAAACACTTCAGAAGTGACTACAAAAGGTGGTTGAGTCAAAGCACATGTTTTAGTTGTTTGAAGACTAGGCCATCAATAGATATTACCTAACAAGGTCAAAGGCACCAAGTTGTGAGTTTGATAGAGGTAAAGGCAAAGGTAAGGTAGATGTTGAAAATGCCAAAAATGAAATGAACAAGACATGGAAGAAAAAGGATGATTGCAACACATCAAATGGAGAAGGGATCACTTCACCCAATGGGTCAAGTGATCACACCTCATCAAACTAAGATATCAAGAGGCATGTGGGATTGATATTTAAAAGTTATATCATACATCAGTTCCAAAGGATTTAGTACTAAAAGTATTACATATGCATGAACAAAGATGCAAGCTCTTATTAGTAATCTAAGAAAAATCTTCAAGTTTTTCATGTTACTACCAAGCATTAAAAGTTTCTTATGATTGCAAAGTGAAATGCTAGAGGATGACAAGCTAATAGACTAGCTAGTTGATGTTGAGATCATAATGGTTGACAAAAAAATGAAATGCTAATGGATGCCAAGTGAGCCTAAAATTAGTTGATGCCAAGCTTATAGTTGTGTAAGAACTCAACATTAATTGCAGTACTCCAAAGGGTATTTGATCAATTTTCAGCTTGTTTCACATCATTTCAAAATTGAGAAAGAGAAAGAAGAGTAAGAGGAGATTTGGAAATTCATCCAAAGTAATTACAGAAGATTTGAGCAATGATTGAACACCATTTCATTAGATTTTGTAAGGTATTTATCAAGTGCTAAGTTATGTTGTTTATATTTTCATAAACCCTAGTTTCACATAATGGCATCTAGTTCAAAGGTTGTAGAGGATAAGGAGGTTTTGAATGCTCTACTAGTTAGTAATGAGGTCAAACAATTGATTTTCAAAGCCATACCTGATATTGCATATAGACAAGACCCCTACGGTGCATTATCCATGACACCACAAAAAGTTTTAATGGTTTAGGTTGTTAGGAAGCATTATAACTGTAAGATTGGAAGTATTGGAGATATGGAGATTAGGCAAGCATATGATAAACTTTGTGAGAATGGTGTGTTAAGGGAAGAATTTAAAATTATAGAAAAGAAAGGGTTAACTCGTGCACTAGATTTCCTAAATGTATTCAAAATTGAATGGATAAGATTTGTATTGATTAGGATTCATGATAGCTCACTTTGGTTAGACAATGACCTATCAAAATAACCAAAAGGATAATCCATAGGGTAATAGGATATCCAACCCTAGATCAACCTAAGACTTTGAGGAGTGATTCAAAAGAGGTTATTGAAAAGAATATAGGAACCATGTGGAATAAAAGAGTAATGACAATTGACACCATCACAGATTCATTGATAGATTCTATAGTAAGGGTGACTTCACACTAGTTTTACCAATCAAGAAGATTAAACAGTGTGCCCTATATTTTAGTAGGTGTTGGTTATAATATTGTCAAGAAAGATCACACATATGATCTTGCCAAGCTACAATTACAACAATTGATTGAGAACCCTTGAGCAATAAGGAACAAAAAAAGTTCTTAGTACAAATCTAGTTCTATTTTGATATGCATTTTCTATTATGTTCAAAGCACATTCCCTACATTTGGTACTATGGGATGGAAGACAAACAGGTCAGTAGTAGTATAGATAGGTGAGTTCATTAAAAATTTGGTGAGAACTTTGAGTCACTTATGACTAGCTACTTTGAGGACTTTAAGAAGTCTATGAAGAAAAGATTGAGAATTCTAGTATCACTAGTGGAAAAACATCATGATGATGTTTGTTTCCTAGTTGATGTTGACTATACATTTGTTCAAGTAGCAACTTCAAGGATAAGATGGTTGAGACCATTAGGATATGAAATAAATGTGGATGAGGCCTCTACAACTAGTAAAACTTTACTGGTAGAAGACATTGATAAAAATGCCAAAGAATTTGGAAATTATAAGATGTATAAATCCAAGATTACCATGGAACTAAAGATTTCCTTTATCATAAAGAAGAAGGAGAAGTTGGTAAAGAAGTTAAAAGCTAAATTTGGTGAAGGTGCCAAGCAAGAAGAGGATGAAGAGGAAGAATACACCCAAACCCAAGCACCGCTTGCATTAACACAAGAAATGAGAGAAGACTAGCCAGAGGAAGAGACAAAAGTTGCCAAAGATGCCAAGGAAGAAGAATCCAAGGACACACCTATTTCTATTGAAAAAAAGAAGAGAAAGGATAAGGCTCAACCAATGACAATGTCCAAGAAAACTGTCAAACCAAGCCAACCCAAACCTACAATACCTACTATAAGGGCTAGTGCACATGTCACTGCACAAAAGGAAAAAGAGAGGACCAAACTTATAGAGCAGGAAGGAGTAGTACAAAAAAGACCTAGGAGGAAATACATTGCACAAGATGAATCTAATGGGGAGAGAATAGAATCAAATGACAATAACCAATTTAAAGTGGTGAGTCACAAACCATTATTAGATCTAGATAACCTATGTGAAAATGTTAAGAATAGTGCAGATCTATTAAGATTTTCTCATATTAATTTTGATAATCTTGGTAAAGTTGAAAAGAATCAATTGGAGGAGGCTATATATGCCATGATAATTTTTTTTAAGAAAGCCCCACTAGAAATTGCAAACTCTATGCCTAAAAGTTTACATGAGAAAGTGGAGCAAAAATGAAATTATTGTTTAAATTTAGAGAAAAAAAATAAGGGAGACATCACTTATAGAAATCATGCCTAAATGCAATAAGGAAAAAATTGCTAAGGCTATGAAGAAATATGTATTTCAATTTGTTCCAAAATATAGAGCCTTTAGCAATTAAAGATTTTGTGAAGAAGTCCACATAGATGTGGAAGGTCATTTATGGGCTTGCTATAGTAAAAGAAGGAGAATAGGAACCCATTGAGGTAAAATATGATGAAGAAGATGATAAAAATGAAGACATTGTTGAGGGAGATACAAAAATGAAAGTAGATGACCAGGCCAACAGTTAAGGTAGAGCAGCAAAAAGAACAAAGTGTACAAGATACTCAATTGCCTAATGTCAGCCCTAAACATATAACAAGTGTAAATAATGAAACAATTATAGTAAAGGATGTTTTTGATATCACAACTCAAAAAATAAACCCTCTAATAGAGGAAGATCTAAAAAAGATACTTGATAAATCTACACTATAGGAAAAATTGTGTGATAATCCTATATTGGTTAGTGTAGATGAGCTAAAGAAATCAGTGACTAAAACTCCAAGGGAAGAGGTGAATACACAAGAACCACCTATCATCACCCCTCAAGTCACTAATGTACAACCTTTAGACAAAACACCAGAAGTTACATCAACAAAGGTTGATACAGTTTAAAATGATATAGTGGAAACTCAAGCCACTACTGATACATAGAGTGAAACAGGGCAGATAAATCCATCTACACCTCTAGCACAAGTACATGGTACATCACAAGGCATTGTGGAAAATAAGGACAACCCTAAAGAGATCAAGTGAACACCAAAGACAAAGGAGAAAGAAAAAATTCAAGCACTAGTAACCTTACTAGAATCTAGCACTCATTCCAATCACACTCTTCAGACACTGAGCACAGATGTAACACCATTGTAAATCTCAGTGCTGAGTCCAAGTACATGAAAGGCTGTATAAGTGATACAATATGGAGATGAAAGCCTTGATGAAGATATCATGTTACTAAAGTATAATTATGACACAATGACGATTGAGTAGATGGGCATACTACAAGAATCCCTAGCTAGAGAAGCATTAGGAACTACTTAGAAGGGAACATAGGTAGAAGTAGGCATTGCTTGATATCAAAGACATATTTCTAGATGCATTTAGTCTGCCTATTCTAGATGAGATCAAGCCACTCATTGAACATCTAAAAACTATAGTGAAAAAGGTTAGTGATGCAAACCTTGATAAAAATGCTAAATTATTAGAATGGTTTAAAATAAGTTTCAAAACAAAGTGAATGAGAAAATATTAGGTGATATAGATCTCACACAAGTTGCATTGGAAACTAAGGTATAAAGTGTGAAGAAAATTTCTCACTATACACCAAACTGTGCAACCCCACACTCTTCACACAAGAGACATGAAGTCACATTTTGAGTTTGGAAAGTCAAGTTAATTCATCATGTACAAAATTGCCTATGAATCTAGCTTAAAGTGAGAAGCACTTCAGAACATTATTGCAAACCTAGAGTCATTTAGCAGCATTGAATACAGATGAAGCCAATATAATGGCCAAACTAATTAGCATCGAAACAACATTGACCCCATACATGGATATTTTGCACAATTAATTAGTTTATGCTGAAGCTATTATGAAGAAAAACCCAATCTTTCAACATTAAATGGCCTAGTCCACCTTGCTATCCAGCTAGCCATCCAAATTAAGTCTTTGGATGTAGCATGTGAAAATTGGGATGTACCTCTCAAGATTATACTAGAGGTCCATAAATCTTTTTTGGAAAAACACACTATTAGTGCATATCCCATTGGCATTAGTGTCAAAAAAGGGGGAGAGTACGAAAATGGGGAGATAGAGAAAAGGGAGAATATGAGTAGAGGGAGAAAAAAAGAACAACATGAAGTCAAAGAGTATTAGTTAAGACACTTTACTTAGAAGGAGTCCAAAAATGATTTTGAGTACATAACTAGAACAATCAACTCAGGGGGAGTTATCCGATTTTGAGATATATATAAGTTGTTGCAAAATTTTGAAACTTTTGAATTTTTCTATATAAGTCGAACAAGAGATATGTTATGCTCGTAAGAATAACGATATCAATGCATGACTGAGTCTTTTTGACACTCATGTCAAAGGGGGAGATTTTTTTTATCTCAGATTGGTTTTGATTAGTGAGTGTCTACACACTTAACTCATTTACTTAGTTGATTCCAAACAAGTAGTACATGCTAAGCACAACATGTATATGATAGAGCATGTCGATTCCACAATGAGCGCTAAGCTACTCATGTACTGAGTCACTCAAGTGCCAAGTAGTTAGTGCATGTCGAGTGATATAGGAGCTGAGCAAGCAATGCATGCCAAGTAATATAGAAGCTAAGTCACAATAAAGAAAATAGTATATGTCTAGCATCAAAGACTTCAAATGTCAAGTGAGAAAATTTTGTCATAATTGTTTGTAATGGCATAAACAACTATATAACCCATTTTTGAGTTGACTTAAAGATTGAATTATGATATTTTGGAGATAAGGATGAATCTTAATTTGGATTCCCAATGCATTACATGCAGCCAATTAGGTAAAGGGAAGGTTTAAGCAAAAAATGGATGAATCATAGTTGTTGATTCATATCTAACCCTAAGTCACCTAAGTCTTCTTAAGGAGGACAAACCCTAAACTTTCCAAGGTGTATAAAGTGAAGAGAGAAGTTTGCATGTGTAAAATAGAAATTCATGGTGGCTAAGGAGTTATGATCTAAGATTACATTGTAGAATTAGTTAAAGGAGAATAGAGGAAAGGACATAACATACAAAAAAGAGACATTTGATCAAGAAGGATTGAGAATACATCAGTTTAGAGGTGATCGGTCATCAAGCAACCAAGTGCTAACTGCAAGATCATTGTTGAATCATTCTAATAGGTGAATTAGTCACATCTCTTAATAGAGTAGTCTTAACAAGCTGTATTGAAATCCTCTAACAAGGTTATTACTTAATTTTGATTTGAAGTCCTTTAACAAGGTACACTTCTAATAGGGCATTGAAATCCTTTAACAGGGTGAGACCTAATAGTCTTTGTAAGCCTTTAATAGGGTAGACCTTTCACAGGGTAGATCATGGCTCATGATCAAACATTGTAACCTTCATTGTATACACTTTATTATTGTAGTAGTGAAGATTTGTGGGTGTCATGCCCACCCTAGTTTTACCTTCTCATTGGAGGGTTTTTGGGTAATCATATATGGTATCATACATGTGTGAATGTTTACTTGTTTACATGATTTAGATGTACATACTTTACATGGCATTTTAGTTTACTTATTGAATGTATGAGATGGATGTGTGGTGAATGTTTTTATGGGTCAAAGTTTAAACTATTGATTCACCCCCCACCCCCTTCAGAAGTTTACCTTTTCTATTGTAATTCCAACAACTATTGACATGAATAACTCCCATCCAAACAACCTCCACACCATGCTAAAAGAACTTAGGCTTGGCATTGAGAAGCATCTCACCACTATTAGCAAGGATCTCCCAACAACATAGAAGCACATGACCAATAATACTTCTCCCTACCTTGAAATAAGAGGATCTCACATCCATAGGAATAGTAGAGAAAAATACATATTGAAGTGAAAACCCAATAGATAAAATTCTAGCACCTAAATGCCAACAAACTAAAGAATCACACATAGACCAAATCCCGTTCTCCATCCAAAAGAAAATCTCCACTTTTGTAGAAGAAGTCTCCCCTCAAAAAGGTAATGGAAGGAGAAATAAACCAAATTGTAAGTAAAATCAAACAATGATTAAGAATTGAAAAGCAAATCAATAAAATTAGGACTCAATTCCAAAATTCAAAAATGAAGGAAATGAATTCTCTTTAAGTGAGATATGTCCTTACCCTTTTCATAGATCCATCAACATGATACCATTTACAACAAAATTTGAGATCCCTAAATCTAATAAGTACAAGGGAGAAACATGTCCTCTCTAGCATCTTAGAGAATTTTGTGTTGCATGTAAAGAGGTCTCCTACAATGAAAACTATCTTAAAGACTTTTTAGTGGAAGTTTTAGAGGCCCTAGAATTGAATAGTTAATGCATGTCCCTCATGGGTCTATCACATCATTTCAAGATCTTTTTGAAAAATATGTTGCACAATACTCTTATAACATTGAACTTCAAGTGTCACTTATTTACTTATGCAAAAAAAAAAAAAATTAACTAGGAGACTTTTGCAAGCTTCCTTCAAAGATGGAGATACATTGATAATTGAATGCCTCAAGGAAGCTATTGCATCAAAAAATAATTGATCTTTTCACTAAAAAAAAATTAGTTGACATGTCTTTCCATTTGAAGAGCATCCTCTAATACATTTGATCTATATTTTTAAGAAATGGAAAACTATTGAAGATGATATCTTGTAAAAGGGTGTCATTAAACACTATACCCCTTCTTCAAATAATGAAAACCCTATTTTTTATCTAAGAATAAAGAGGTTGTCACTGATAGAGTTACTAATAGAAAACATGTCAAAATCATCCAAGGATCTAGAAACTAAAATAACTTAAAAAAAAAAAAACAATCAATTAGCCATGCTATTTCATTTGGGTCTTCTTTTCCTAATTGTAGAGGTTGCTAATTTAATTTGTCACTTGCTAAGTTCAATTTTTTTTTGAAGTGTTTTATGGTTTGTATTACCCACTACAATATTTGGGGTCAAATTGCGACAATAGTGTAATTGCAATGCCCTTGCTAGCATAAAACAAAAAAAAACATGAAAATCATTTTCCATTTATTTTTATTTTGGAGAGAGTTGCGTGCAAAAGAGTTGGAGAGCTATGAACATTGTCATGGCCCTTCTGATCAGTGCATTTGGTTGTTGTGCCCTTGTGATCTTTGCATTTCTTTCTTGTGCCCTTTCTCTATGATTTCTTTGTCGTGTTGTGCCCTTGCTCTACGATTTCATTGGTGTGTCATGCCCTTGCTCTTTAACTTCATTCCCATGTCGCACCCTTGTTATCTATGTGCCCTAGCTCTATGATTTTGTTCAAGGGTGAGAAGGGGTACATATGTAAATGTTTTTTTCTTTTCCTTGTAAACATGTGTGTCTTTATATTTCCTTCTAATCATGTATCTCTTTATATATTTAGAGAGATATTTTTCAAGGTTCTTATTACATATATGATCCAGCTGCATACATATTCCAAATAATAATAAAAAAAAACTCACTCAACCTGTGCTAAGTGACTTACCTTAAGATCTTGCACAAAAATAATGCAGACCATGAAAAATTGACTGAGTTCATAAGAAATTTTACAAAAACATATCATAGCAGATATTTTTAGAAAGAAACAAGCTGGATAACCAAATAAATGGGTCTAGTTATTAATTAGCTAGATTGATATATACATATATTTAACTGGGTTATGGAATCTGCAAGGGAATGAGTCTTGTGATTATGCATATGTGTTTGGTGCATTTCTTTCCTGTGATATATCACTACATTTCATTATCATGCCCTTGCTCTATGATTTGGTTGCCATGCGCTTGTGATCTTTGCATTTCATTTCCATGCCCTTGCTTTGTGATTTTGGTGTTGTGCCCTTGCTATACAATTTTGTTTCCATGTCGTGCCCTTTGCTCTACAATTTTTTTGTTGTGTTGTGCCCTTGCTCTATGATTTTTTAGCCATACCATAGCTCTACAATTTTCTTCAATGGTATGTAAATGTTTGTTTATTTTCCTTCTAAATAGTTATCTCTTTATATCTCCTTTTGAACATGTATATTTACAGATCTTTTTTAAGATGCTTATTATATATTAGCCACACAATAGAAAATTGATCTAGTTGCATACCAATTCCAAAATCCAAATAATAATAAAATAAAACTCACTCAACCCGTGCTAAGTGACTTACTTCAAGATCCTCCACAAAAATAATGTAGACCAGGAAAAATCGGTAGATTTCACAAGAAATTTTACAAAAACATATCATAGCAGATATTTTTAGAAAAAAAATAGCCATAACCAATTAAATGGATCTAGTTGTTAATTAGCTAGGTTGATTACAAATTCCTTTAGAATTGTCATCAAATTAGGTACAATAAAATGAACAATCATTTGTTCCTAGCTAGCAAGATCAAATATAGCTTTCCAATGTGATAAAATTGCATATGCAAGGAATTGAAGAATAACTTCAATGAAGAGTTGAGTGTAAGGAGTTGAAGAAGCAAGTTATACTTTTGTGTAAATTCCATAATCATGAGGCTCATTCCCTTGTAGAAGCCTCTACCACAATGACATTACCTCTAAACCACAAAAAGGATGTTGAAGTTGTTCCCAACCTTAAAACACTCTTATAAACATTTGATACTTGGGATCATTGTTGGGAGACTATACCAATACTTGAAACACTCTTATAACAATTTGATAACTGGACTATAAATTTCCAAAGATACTTGCAAGTGATTCCAATATCATAGTACCTATTGAAACACTTTCCTATATCATATCCAGTGGCTCCCATAATATTGTCTATGTTTTCTAGTTGTTGTTTCTGCCATGCAATCTCTTTCTAAAGCCACTCCTCCTTTGCTCTTGTGCCTTCAATTTTGATTATCAAACTTCTAAATATATACCTCTACCTTATCTAAAATCAACTTCATAGTGTATTGTAACTTTGGCATAGGTGTTTAATCATCGATAGCTTTCATTTTAGCATTCAAGTTTTCAAGATTGGTCAACACCCTCACTTGCAAACCTCTCATGTCAAACACTTTTTGTACTGTTTCAACACCATCTTCTTGCTTCTGAGTTAACAATTCTTCAGATGCATTTTCTTGTAAAATATTAATTTTTTTGAACAATTGTAAACTCTTAGAAAGAGCATTATTTTTTTCATGTATGTATGTGTATATGTATATATGTATGTATGTATATATATGTATGTATGTATATATGTATGTATATAGATGTATGTATGTACATATGTATACAGAGAGATCTTATGGATTGTTGATTATGGATTATAAACAAAAAAGAAAAGAAAATATGACATTAATCATTCCCCATTTATTTTGATTGATTGTAGAGCGCTGCATGTGAAAGAGAGTGGAAAGCTCTGAATGAGGCTGGAGAGCTCTGAACATTGGTGGAGATTAGTGGAGATCTAGGATTTTTTTGTCATTCCCTTGTGATCTCCATTCCCTTTCTCTACAATTTTATTCAAGGGGAGAAGAGGTACCTATGTAAATTTTCTTTCTTTTCTTTCTAAACATGTATCTCTTATTCATATATAATAGCTTTGATTAGATTCAAAGATAACTGATTATGATGATATTGCTTTTGCGAATTCAAGACATGAATGATTAATTTAATTTAGCACAAGTACTATGCAAGTGTGTATGTATGCATGTCAAGCAATTCACACATAGTGAACTGCTTGACATGCATACATACACACTTGCATAGTACTTGTGCTAAATTAAATTAATCATTCATGTCTTGAATTCACAAAAGAAATTATCCTTGTATTCAATCAAATTTATTCAAACTAAACTAAGTATGAAGAGATTTGTACTTATAGATTATATTATCTCTTGGTGACTGAGTAAAGATCCTATGCATAATATCATCTAGGTAATGATCAGATGCATTCACATTAAGTCATAATAAGATCAAGTAGATGATCCATTTATGTTACTTCATACTTCTTTTATTGAACATTTTGTTTAACACAATTAGTAATACAAGAATTATACAGCTACAAGTAGTACTCTTATTTATTTTATTTAATCATATACATTTAAGACTATTATTTTTCTTACTATATATTTGTTATCACTAAAACAAAAATATATATCTCTGATAGTTATATTTTTTAATTTCAAGATCTTCATATTTAACATGAAGATTTTTCACTACTAGATAGTGGAATAGCCACAATGTGGAGCCACATAGCTCATTGGTTTTTCCACCAGATTATATTTTTGTCCTTCAAACATTTATATGTGAATGTTCTTATGATATTCCATATATTTAATAACTTGTCACTTGTCATTTGAGGTAATTTTATATTATGAGATAGAGACATCTATCATAAGGATAGACATGCCAATTTTGATCATCCTACTTTCAAAGATGATTCCCTTATCTAATTATTAAAACTACATGCAATTGACACCATGATTTTCTACAGCTTTCTTTATCATCCATTCACACAAACAAATCATCCCATATCCTTAAACAACATCTAATCTTCTATAAGTCTCTCTCCTTTAAAGAACCAATACATGGAGCCATTATCATCATGAATAGACTCATTCTCCTAAGATGAATTCAATCAAAACTATTCATGCCAAACTAAGTATGCAAAAATCTATACTTACAAATTATGTTAACTCTTGGTGATTGAGTAAAGATCAAATACAATTTTCCAAGGTGATAAAATTGCATATGTAGATGTACATGTGTGTGTGTGTGTGTGTGTGTCTATGTATCTTGTTGCCTTGCCTTTGTGATCTTTGTATACATATGTTTGTATGTATGTATATACATACATATACATAAAGAGAAACTTCTCTAATCACCTACTAGGGGAAATATAAAGACATATATGTTTAGAAGGAAAAGAAAGGAACATTTACATAGATACCTCTTCTCCCCTTGAAGAATATCACAAAGAAAACACTATTATATTTGGTCCCAAACACCAAAAATTACACTGCTATCACAAATTTCCATGAAAATTTGACCCCAAATGTTGTAGTGCTGAAAAGGGTACATAGATCACAAGGGCATGAAGGTCACAAGAGCACAAAAATGAAATGTAGAGATCACAAGGGCATGACAATGAAATCCTAGATCTTTACTGATCTCCACCAAGTGCATGGCAACAAAATGCAGAGATCATAAGGGAATGGAAACAAAATGCAGTGATCACAAGGGCACAACAATGAAATCTCCACCAACATTTGGTGCTCTCCACCCTTGTTTGAAGCTTGCCACTCTCTATCGCATGCATCTCTCCACAATTAAAACAAATGGGAAATGATTTATGTCATTTTTTTTTTAATATCTAAAATCAACTTCACATCATGTTGTAACTCTGCCATTGCTGTTTGATCCTCAATAGCTTTCATTTCAACATTTCAACATTCAAGTTTCCTCTTTATTATATAGTCCTTTCCACCCTAAAAACCAATTTTTTACTTCATTAAAATTGGTACTTAAACAAAGCTAATGATAAAAAAGCCCATATTCTAGAATCTAAATAATAAAACAAGAAAGCTCACTCAACCTATGCCAACTAGCTTAGCTCATGATCCTGCACAAAAATAATGCAAACCAGGAAAATTGGAAAGAAATTTTAGAAAAATATATCATGGTAGATATTTTTATAAAAAAAAAGCCATAACCTAGTTAAATTGTTCTAGTTGTTGATTAGTTGTGTTGATTACAAATTCTTATAGAACTATCATTAGATTAGGTACAATAAAACAAACAATTAGCTGAAATATTGTATAGAAATCCTAGAATATATCTAATTTTGTTAAGGGAAAACTTGTTCAACTTTTTGAAGAGTATCTATATTTAATGAGTGCTTTCTTTTGCAATGGGGTTTGAAATATGTTTACTTGCCTATGCCTCTTAATTATAACTATGTTTTCTATGTGCTCAAGAAATATGAGCTTTCAAAATTCCAATTTGACTTCAATTAGATTTAGGAAAATTAGCTAAGATAGGGTATTAACAATATAGGAACATGTTGGGAAACTTAGTGGCCTATGTTATTATTTATTCTATGTTTTTTCTAGTAAATTTAATTGGAATGTCTAGATCTAGCAGACTTGGTATTTTATGCCTATCTTATTAAAGATTTGAAAGAATTACAGATAAATAACTTGATTTAAATTATGTGGGTTTTGAATTGTATTGGCATGCTCGTCCTAGGAGGATCCAAAGGATCTACTACTATTATTAATTTGGTCTAGTTTTTGATTAGCTAGGTTGATTACAAATTCCTAAAGAATTATCATCAGATTAGGTACAATAAAATGAATAATCAACTATTCCCAGCTAGCAAGATCAAATATAGTTTTCCAAGGTAATAAAATTGCATATTCAGATGCATCACTTGAATGCCAGGCATGAAGCACATTCCCCAATTTATAATGAATGGTTGGATATAAATGTTGCATATGTAATGCCCCACCCGGAGATCCTTGGAAACAAGGATGAAAACAAGCCAAAATAAATTTTTTTTTTAAAACAAGTGTAGGTGCACATGACAACAATATACACGGATCATACAGATCGCAACAAAAGACTTGACAACCATCCTAACACCCAACAGATCTCCTAACATCACCACTAACCAAAACACAAACAAGAAAACATAAGAGATCGATCGAGCTAAAAAACCAAAATAGACTTTCGAAAAAAGGGTAAGTTTGCAATCTGAAGCCTTGCAATTTCATAGAATCATTATCTTAGCCCGTAGAGGTCTGAAACCCATCTCAAATGAATCGTCGCATATATTAAAATATATCTTAAGTATAAGAAACTTATACTTAAATGATATATTTTAAACCCTGAAGGACTAAAATAGAAACCCAAAAATTGGATTTCAAGAAACACCATCAGAAATAAAAAATGCAACAACATAGGGTTGAAGAACACCAAAAAGGGTATCCAGATTAAATCTTAAAAAGTTCAGATCATGACAAAAAGTGCCCACTGTACACCCACGCAAGTTTTTACAAAAACTGTGCGATACTTTAATGCAGCATAGAAAAGTGTTGCGCAACATTTCTCAAGGAGTCCGACACTTTCAGGGACTGGGCAATACTTTTCCTTAAGGCATGCGACACTTTAATAGTGTCGTATGACATTTCTCCAAGAGGCGTATGATACTAGAAAGTGTCGCGTGACACTTCTCAAAAGGGCATGCGATACTTTTCCAGTGTCGCACGACTTTTCTCAAGAAGGCGTGCTATACTTTACAGTATCGTACGATATAGTTTTGTATGGGCATGCAACACTTTTTAAATGTCACACATTGCTAAACAAATGTCACCCATAGAAAGCAAAGACACTTCCAAAACTCATAAAAGGGAAAAATAGACCAAAGAACCTCCACATCGAGGAGTAGCAGTTCCACATTTCGAGGCTAGAACACTCAAACTAGAATTGAGTAACTGAAATACAGAAAATGGAATCTAACCATCTAACAAACAGTAAAGGAATAGTATAGAAAGGAAACATCACAACAACTGAAATAACATCGCAACGAACAAAATAACCAAGTAAGTACGTGGTTCCTCCCAACCATCAATGGCATCATAAGACCATCGTGGGCCCTAGCCATCCCCCGCATGTAACATCCCAAGCCACTGATCAAATCATCGATGCTATCGTGATAGGGACATCACTACTAAACATGCTACAATATAAGTAAATGAAATCTAACATGCTAGTAGAAAGCATAAGATAACCCTGTAATCAGATAACATCATCTACTATATGCTAAACATCATAATAAGGAATGCGTGAAACCAACATCATGTAAACATGGAATACAACATCCCAATGAAAGCATAAATCACTAGAAAGCATACTCCGCAAATTGAAGTACCAAGTGATACATCCAACAACAATCATGTTAGAACAATAGACCATCTCTGTACACCGGTCCCTAGCAGTGGTCAAGGTAGATATGCCTCCCAACCATGTGGCACCCATAGGTCCACACCCACTATGCTGATGGAGATAATGATCCAACCACACATACACAAAACAACAACCATGGCTAACACACATGCTAAGCAGTATGATGACTGAATCCAAGACATAGACAATGCATAAACTATAGGTCTTGGTCAGACACCTCAATGGGATACTATGTAGGGACTGACATCATGGAGAGTCGCTCGGCATCAAAAGCCCAAGCTCGGATCTATGTAGCTCAACTCCCTCAACGGAAGGCCAATACACTGTGTAGATCAACTCCCTCAACAGAAGGCCAATACACAAAAGTACCATTTTATTTTCTTTAATGTTATTACCACCCAATGTTTATTTAATTATCACTTACTTAAAAATTCCTCTGCTAACCCTATGGGACTAAGGTCACCAGGCTATGAGATAGAAGCCCCCTCCATATGCTACCCTACCTTACCCATGCTCATCCAATGATGAGTGCTCATAGGCATGCAAACTTCCAACCCAACCCCAATGATCACAACTTCTAGAAGTACCACGGAAGATCGGGCCCTGCAGGTCAACCGACAATATACATGTGTGTGGCGCACCACAATCATAGAGATCATACACAAGGACAGGATGAGAATGCAAACAAAAGTCAATCGACCGAAAATATAATCGGGATGATGGATGCAACATGCATCCCAATGCAACAAAAGATGCAAAAGTGTTTCGACTGGTATCCAAACAGATCATCCAGGTCCACGAACCATAATGTGCTGAAAAAACTTGAGAAAATAGGGTGGCACACAAAACAAGGTAAAAACCTCAAATTTTGGAAAAATTTCAAAATTAAACCCATTTGGCCTTTGGGTTCAAAAAATCCAAAAATTCAAAAATAATTGGAAATGGACACCGTATGCAAAAACGGCCAGCATAATGGCCCAAAAACCCAAACCCCCATTTAAAAAATAGGTAAAACGTTCATACCCGACCAACTGGGCAAAACTAGCACACAAAAATGGAGGGGAACACTAGTTCATAGCCTCCTAACATAATGCTACAAGAAACGGAAGCAGAAACATAGCAAAAAGATTAAAACAGGAAGGCCCTACCTGACAGCAAAAAGGGCTGAAACTGAAACCCGTAGAATAAAATAAATACTTTGCCAAAATTGCTAAAACTAACGGCAAAGTGAGAAATCCTTGAGCTGAATCCAACAAGACCAACCTCGCAAAGATCCCATGCTCACAGCTCCCACAACAAGAAAAACAATAATCCTTTAGAAGAGGATTTCCAAATTTGCTCTCCAAATTCAATTTTCCAATATGTGAGAAGTCTATAATGAATTCACTTTTCTAATATTTATTCATTTTTGAGTGAATAGTTCATTATGGAAAAAGCTAACTAGAGTAGTTAAACTCTGAATCAACCCAAAAAAAAATAGGTTATTATCCATAATGGAAATTCACCTAAGGAAAAGTTTCCAAAAATTAAATCCAAAAAGATTTATAACTCAAAAACCCAAAATTATAGAAAATCACTTAACACTTTTGTGAGGAATGTGAACTTCTAAATGCACAGACATTCTCACTAGTCTAATCACATAATGCAATGAGTTCAGATTTACTAATCACCAAAAGTTTTTAATATAAAACAACTAAATAAGGATACGTCGACCATATAGGAGCTACATTGGCAAAATATGAACAGCTAGATCACTAACTCCATAGGCCACTGCTAGGGATATAATTCCTGCACACTAAAACACACGATCAAGTGCAATTGTCTATAACATAATAGCCGAAGCAATTAAAGCATTAAATAACTCATTAATCCATTTACACCACTCACATTCACATTAATCATAAAAGATGAGAATGAAGTAAATAACCAAAGCATAAGGTCCATCACATCACAAATACCACAGTTATGACCAATACATCATATAACTAGATAATCAGATATCATAGATCTACTATCATCTCAAAATTGCATCAACATGCAAATATTATAAACTGAATAGCATAGCTACAAAGCATCTATGGTACGAAAATCAAATTATAACATTCGACCCTTAGGTCATCTCAAGGTACAAATATCAAAAGGAGTAACAAGTATCTCTTGAATCAAAATAGACAAGGTATAGACTACAAACACGAGAGGCACTACATCCTCCCCCACTAGCATAGGCTTACTCTTGGAAGCCAGCAAAAAGGTAGGGGTACAATCCCCTCAATTGTGTAGCATCTTTCCAAGTCACAAAGGTCTCATCGCTCAGGTCCCATTAGACCCTTACTTGCTCTATGTCCTGACCTCACAAGGTCAGCCTCCGCTGCTATAAGATATGAATGGGCTCCAAAGTAAGCTACCCATCCGCTACTTGCAAAGCATCCCAATCAAAAACATGGGTCACATCAGGGATATACTGCCACAAAAAAAAAACATGGAAAACATCATGGATGCGCAATAGGCTAGGTGGCAACACTAGTCAATAAGCAATAGGACCAATCCTCTCAAGGATCTCAAAAGGTCCAAAAAAATGTGGCGCCAACTTAGAGCCTTTCCCATAATGGATAGGGCTCTTCCTCGGCCACACTCTCAAAAACACCCTGTCACCAACAAAAAAGTGATGATCCAACCTATGGGCATCTGCATAATTCTTCTACCTGTCCTGAGCAGTAACCAAATGCTCCCTAATGTGAACAACCTACTGCTCCATATCCTGAACCATATCTGGACCCAAAAGAACTCAATCCTCTAAATGATCCCAACTCAAAGGTGTACGACATGGTCTACCGTACAAGGCATGAAAAGGTGACATGCCAAGAGAACTATGATACCAATTGTTGTAAGCAAACTCAGCAAGGTACAAATAGTCCTCCCACTTCACCTGCCTATCCATAACATACATGCAAAGCATATCCTCTAGAACTTGATTTACTCTCTCAGTCTAACCATCAGTCTCTGGGTGATAAGCTAAACTAAAATTGAGCTGCACGCCCAAAGCATGCTGTAGAGATGTCCATAGTGCAGAAGTAAACATTGGATCCCTATTTGAAATGATCCAATGAGGGATCCCATGCAAACAAACAATATCCACCATGAAAACATGTGCTATGGAAGAAGCAGTGTAGGATTCTCTCATGGGTGAAAAATGTGCTACCTTGGACAACTTGTCCACTGTCACCATGATACAATCATGTCTTCACGATGACATAGGCAACCCTGTGATAAAATCAATAGATATCATATCCCACTTTCACTCTGGAATGGTATATAACTGCAAAAGACCCGCTAGATGTTGATGCTCTGCCTTCACTCTTTAGCACTCAAGACATCTAGCAACAAAGTCAGCAACATCACATCTCTTCCCTGCCCAGAAGTACAACTATTTGAGATCAACATGCATCTTCTTGACTCCAAGATGTGCAAAATACGGTGCACGATGCACTTCTGACAAAACTAAGGTATGAAGATCACCCGAAAAGGGTACATAAATATGCCCTGAGTGTCGCAATAGTCCATCAGACTCAAGCATATAACCTAAAAATCTCCCCTCAAGGGTGTGTCCAGACTCGATCTCCGCCCTCATCTCCTAATACCAAGTGTCATTAGGCAAAGCCTCCAAAATATGGCTTCACAAATCGACTCCCAATGACATCACTAATACCTCATGTCACCTCTTGTTCAAGGCATCTACGACAACATTCTCCTTCCCTTTGATGTAATGAACATCAAAGTCATACTTGCACAGGAACTCCATCCAATGAAGTTGTCATGCATTCAAGTTTGGTTGAGTAAAGATATACTGCAAGCTCCTATGATCGCTATGCAACTCAAACTTGTGTCCCAAAAGAAAATGCCTCCAATGGACAAGGGCATGCACTATGGCTGCAAGTTCCAAATCATGAGTGGGGTAGTTTAGCTCATGGTCCTTGAGTTTTCTAGAGTCAAAAGTAATCACTTGACCATCCTGCATTAACACCGCACCCACGCCTTCCAATGAAGCATCTGTGCAAACCATGAAATCACCTACAGGATTAGGCACTGCAAGGACTAGTGCACTAGTCAAACACTCCTTAAGAGCAACAAAGGCTACCTCGCACTGGTCTGACCAAACAAACTTCTTCCATTTGCACTGAAGAGAAGTTATGGGATGAGCTACTCATGAGAAATCCTTCACGAAGCGATGGTAGTAACCCACCAGTCCCATAAAACTATGAACTTCTGAGAGATTAGTAGGTATCGGCCAATCCATGATAGCATGAATCTTCTCCGGATCCACAACAATTCCATCACTAGTGATGATATGTCCCAAATACTTCACCTCCGACTAGAAGAACCCACATTTATCCAAGTTTCCATAGAGCTGATGGTGTCTCAAGTACTGCAATACCTAACGTAAATGGACTTCGTGCTCCTCCACAATCTTTGAGTAGATCAATATGTCATCTAGAAATACAATGACACACTGATCAAGGTACATAAAAAATACCCCATTCATCAAACTCATGAACACTGATGGTGCATTGGTCAACCCAAAAGGTACATCTGTGAACTCATAAAGCCCATATCGTGTACAAAATGTTGTTCGATGAATATCAGCCTCTTGTATACGAAGCTGATGGTATCTCAACTTTAGATCAATCTTTGAGAACACTCGTGCTCCCTTCATCTGATCAAAAAATTCATCTATCCTTGGCAAAGGATAATGATTCTTCACCGTCACCTTATTCAACTGTTCGTAGTCAATATACAAATGCAAAGAACCATCCTTCTTCTTCATGAAGATGATTGGTGCACCCCATGGGGATACACTAGGATGAATATGGCCCTTGGCCAATAATTCCTCCAACTACAATTTGAGCTCACTTAACTCCTGAGTATTCATGTGATAAGGAGCTTGTGAAATTGGTTCTACTCCTGGTACAAGATTGATCCGAAAGTCAATATCACGCTGTGGTGGCATACCTAGAATTTCATTAGGAAACACATCTGAATACTCACGAAGGAGTGGGTGATCACCAAGTGTTACCATATGGCTCTTAGCTTCCTCAAGATCACTGAAAGATACAAGAAACAACTGACAACCCTTTCGCACACTCTGCTTTAGCTGATTAGCTAAGATCATACGAAGTGAGACTAGTCGCTGAACTCCCAAAAGTTCTACCTACCCACCTGTGTCAGCTACACACTGTACCACCTTATGATGGCAATCGATATTGGCCTGATGGGCAATTAACCAATCCACACCCAACACAATGTCATTAGATCCCAGAGGTAGAATGCGTAGATCCACTATGGTGGTGAAGGTTCCCAAATCCAGAAAACTCCTAACCAATGAGTCAACAGCCACCTTAGAACCTATGGATAACTCAATCTGCCACCTATCAACCTGATGCATTGCCACTAGCCCACATCGCTAAACAAGAGATGGTGAAATGAAAGAATTGGTAGCACCAAAGTCAAACAAAACTAAAGTAGAAATACCATTCAACATACTTGTAGCCTCAACTACCATACCTTGATGCTTAGCTTGACAGTTGTCAACCACTGCAAAGACTCTATGATTTCAACCCGCATCTCCTACAGTAGGTTCAGATCTTGTTGCACCCTTACTAGGTCCTATAGATGGTTTGATGGGACAATCATAAGATTTATGGCCAAGTTGGCCATGAGAATAAAAATTCCCAAAAAAGTTGGGTCCTGTCCCACGACCACTCTGAGTAGCACTAGGATATGGTGCACTACCTCTGTTGGAAGTCTACTGACTATTTTGAGGAGGACGATCCTGCTGAGATTTTTGTCCTCTATTTTGATTATCTCCTTTCTTTCCTGAATTACCAGAAGATTGACCACCTCCCTTACCCCAAAAATTCCACCGAGGGCCATGACATTTACCACCCTAAGTCAGTTCTAACTGGGCTTGACCCTTTCCCAATGACTGGATAAACTGTGCATCCTGCCCTGCATTCCTAGCACCTTGGTTCTGAGAACTAGATCTACTACTGAAACCTCTAGCTAGATTTTCCTCCACAATACGTGCCTTCTCTACTGTGAGAACAAGAGTCCTAGACTGATGCATGCAGACTTCTCCAATGAGGGAATCCTTTAGGCCTTGGATAAAATGATGGGCTAAGAGAAAATCATCATTGTTGTAGCATGGATACTGCCTAAGTTCAAAGAACTGAATCTCGTACTAATCCACAGTCATTTTCCCTTGATGGATTGCATGGAACTCATCAGCACGAGCCTCTCAATACTAAGGAGATAAGAATCTCTCTCAAAACCTCTCCTCAAAAATCTCCCAGGTGAGATCTGTGACGCTAAGTTGAAGCTTCTGACTCTCAATATTCCACCAAATGAATCTGTGGTCCCTCAACTACATAATTGCACAATGGGCCCTCATGTTGGTTGAATATGGATACATGGTGAAGTAGCGCTCCATGTCCAACAACCAAGTCTCAGCCTTGATTCTACTTCCCCTACCATCGAATGGTGGTGGTTTGGAACTCTGAGGGGACTTCATGATATCCAACCTGATGGAGTCCTCACTATTGTGGTCTCTACTACCCCGATGATGTCCTCTACCACCCGGTGGAGTAAGAGAACACACACATTCATGTTCCTCCTCTCTATGCTCAGAGTGATGGGAATCTCCATAATGAGATCCCTCTTCCTGATTTTGATCCTACTAGCACTGCTCAACACGATGGCCCAAAAGACCAAGAATCGTTGGAGAACAAGCATCATCACCCCTATGCCATTCTGATCATCGATATTACCATGTTCTCCCCCTCCTCCCTGGTTTTCCTCTTCATGGTGTTCATTTCCATGGTTACCACTATGGGTACCACCATGGCCACCAGGTCTATGTGCAGGAGGCATCATTGATAGGAAGCAACAAGATAATGTCAGAACAATAGGATAGCAAGCATAAGAGTAAAAACCATGAACGAGCAAGATAATAAATAAATAAATAAAACATACAAAGCAACACACAACATCAAACAAAACCATAGTGGAAGCATAACAAAGAGATCCCAATGTAGCAACATGGGCTCTAATACCATATGTAATTCCCCGCCCGGAGATCCTTGGAAACAAGGATGAAAACAAGTCAGAATAATTTTTTTTTTTAAAACAAGTGTAAGTGCACATGACGAAAACATACACCGATCATACAGATTGCAATGGAAGAATTAATGACCATCCTGACACCCAATAGATCTCCAAATGTCACCACTAACCAAAACACAAACAAGAAAACATAAGAGATCGACTGAGCTAAAAGACCAAAACAGACTCCCAAAAAAAGGCTAAGTCTACAATCTGAAGCCCTAACATTTCCTAAAATCTTTATCTTAGCCCGTAGAGGTCTAAAACCCATCTCAAATGAATCGTCACATATATTAACATATATCTTAAGTATAAGAAACTTATACTTAAACAATATATTTTAAACCCTAAAGGACTAAAACAGAAACCCAAAAACTAGATTTCAAGAAAAAATATCAGAAATCAAAAATACAACAACATAGGGTCAAAGAATGCCAAAAAGGGTATCCAGATCAACTCTTAAAAAGTTTAGATCATGACAAAAAGTGCCCGTTGTCCACCCACATAGGTTTTTATAAAAGTTGTGCGATACTTTAATGCAGCATAGAAAAGTGTCGTGCAACATTTCTCAAGAAGGAGTGCAACACTTTCAGGGATTGGGTGATACTTTTCCTTAAGGTGTGTGACACTTTAATAGTGTCACACAACATTTCTCGAAGAGGCGTGCGATATTGGAAAGTGTCGCGTGACACTTCTCAAAAGGGCATATGATACTTTTCCAGTGTCACATGACTTTTCTCAAGAAGGCGTGCAATACTTTACAGTATCGTATGATATAGTTTTGTATGGGCATGCGACACTTTTTAAATGTCGCACATTACTGAACAAATGTCACCCATAGAAAAAAAAGACACTTCCAAAACTTAGAAAAGGGAAAAATAGACCAAAGAACCTCCACATTGGGGAGTACCGGATCCATGTTTCAAGGCTAGAACACTCGAACCAGAACTGAGTAATTCAAATACAAAAAATGGAATCTAACCATCTAACAAGTAGTAAAGGAACAGTACAGAAAGGAAACATCACAACAATTGAAATAACATCGCAACAAATAGAATAACCAAGTAAGTACATAGTTCCTCCCAACCATCAATGGCATCATAAAACCATTATGGGCCCTAGCCATCTCCCTCACGTAACATCCCAAGCCACCAATCAAATCATCGGTGTTGTCATGATAGGGACATCACTACTAAACATGCTACAATATAAGTAAATGAAATCTAACATGCTAGTAGAAAAGCATAAGATAACCCTGTAATCAGATAACATCATCTACTATATGCTAAACATCATAATAAGGAATGCGTAAAACCAACATCATGTAAACATGGAAAACAACATCCCAATGAAAGCATAAATCACTAGAAAGCATACTCCGCAAATTGAAGTACTAAGTGATACATCCAGCAACGATCATGCTAAAACAATAGACCATCTCTGTACATCGGTCCCTAGCAGTGGTGAACGTAGCTATGCCTCCCAATCACGTGGCACCCATAGGTCCACACCCGTCATGCTAATGGAGATAATGATCCAACCACACATACACAAAACAATAACCATGGCTAACACACATGCCAAGTAGTATGATGACTGAATCCAAGACATAGATAATGCATAAACTACGGGTCTTGGTCAGACACCTCAATGGGATACTATGTAGGGACTGACATCATGGAGAGTCGCTTGGCATCAAAAGCCCAAGCTCAGATCTGTGTAGCTCAACTCCCTCAACGGAAGGCCAATACACAAAAATACCATTTTATTTTCTTTAATGTTATTACCACCCAATGTTTATTTAATTATCACTTACTTAAAACTTCCTCTGCCAACCCTATGGGACTAAGGTCACTAGGCTGCGAGATAGAAGTCCCCTCCATATGTTACCCTACCCTACCCATGCTCATCCAACGATGAGTGCCCATAGGCATGCAAACTTCCAACCCAACCCCAATGATCACAACTTCTGGAAGTACCACGGAAGATCGAGCCCCGCAGGTCACCCAAAAATATACATGTGTGTGGTGCACCACCATCACAGAGATCATATATAAGGACATGATGAGAATGCAAACAAAAGTCAATTGACCGAAAACATAATCAGGATGACGGATGCTACATGCATCCCAATGCAAAAAAAGATGCAAAAGTGTTCCGACTGGTATCCAAACGGATCATCCAGGTCCACGAAACATAATGTGCCGAAAAAACTAGAGAAAATAGGGCAGCACACAAAACGAGGTAAAAACTCCAAATTTTTGAAAAATTTCAAAATTAAACCCATTTGGCCTTTGGGTTCAAAAACCCCAAAAATCCAAAAATAATTGAAAACGGATACCGTATACAAAAAAGACCAGCATAACAGCCCAAAAACCCAAACCCCCATTTCAAAAATAGGTAAAACGTTCATACTCGACCAACCGGGTAGAACTAGCACACAAAAATGGAGGGGAGCACTAGTTCACAGTCTCGTAACATAATGCTACAAGAAATGGAAGTAGAAACAAAGCAAAAATATTAAAATGGGAAGGCCCTACCTAACAACAAAAAGGGCCAAAACTAAAACCCGTAGAATAAAATAAATACTTTGCCAAAACTACTGAAACTGACGGCAAAGCGAGAACTCCTTGAGCTGAATCCAACGAGACCAACCTCGCAAAGATCCCACACTCATAGCTCCCACAACGAGCAAAACAATAATCCTTCAAAAGAGGATTTTCAAATTTGCTCTCCAAATTCAATTTTCCAAAATGTGAGAAGTCATTAATGAATTCACTTTTCTAATATTTATTCATTTTTGAGTGAATAGTACATTATGGAAAAAGCTAGCTAGAGTAGTTAAACTCCGAATCAGCCCAAATGAAAATAGGTTATTATCCGTAATAGAAATTCACCTAAGGAAAAGCTGCCAAATTTTAAATCCAAAAAGATTTAAAACTCGAAAACCCAAAATTACAGAAAATCACTTAACACTTTCGCGACGAATGCAAACTTCTAAATGCACAGACATGCTCACTGATCTAATCACACAATGCAATGAGTTTGGATTTACTAATCATCAAAAGGTTTTAATATAAAACAACTAAATAAGGATACGTCGACCATATAGGAGTGACATTGGCAAAATATGAACAGCTAGATCACTAACTCCATAGGCCACTGCCAGGGATATAATTCCTGCACACTAAAACACACAATCAAGTGCAATTGTATATTGTATATGAGCAATGTTAGTATGCTAATAGAAACCAAATTTAAATAAAGCTTCTACAAACTAAAAAAAATTCATAAACTTCAAGATAGACTAAGATGAGCTCTTAATTGAGAATATGAGCCATTAATGGACTCTCTCAATAAGAAGCTCTCTTGTTGAGTAGCTTTATCTAAATGGATAGGATGTATGCTCAATATGCTTCCAAAGGCTTCAATGGATGATTGTGGATTTTTGGTGTGGATAGATGGCTTTAGTATGGATTTGGCTCTCAAAATAGCATTATAACTTTACTTCATGGATTGTGTTATTTTGCAAAGGGGAAGGATCCAATTTATAGGCAAGAGGCTTGAGGAATTGAGGGCTAAGATGCAAGATGGGAAAAAGCTTATGGAGGGCTCAGATTGCATGAGAAGAGAGCACATAAATTGTGCTTCCTTACAGCCAATCAAGGAGTGACACATGTCACATGGTGAGAGGATGGAGGAAAGGGGAAGGATGAGTCAACAAAGGAGGCTCAAGGGATAAAATCTTCATAAAGATCCTCATAATGACTTGTAAGAGCAATAAAAGGGCTTGTAAGAGTCATTTATGACCTAGTGGACTTCATAAAGTTTTATGGTTGAGATATTTTGAGGGTGATGAGAGCAATTTCGACTTGGACTTTATTAGGAGGGTTTTAAGCTTGCTTAGGCTTGTGCAAATGATTAGAGGATGGATTAGGATGGTTTAGGATTAGCTTAGGGATAGGCAAGTGCATGGCATTTAATGAGGGTGGGTGAAGGAGGAGATATTTGTTAACTTTGGCTTGGGTTAGTAAGTTTTAACCCATGTTTAGAGAATGTGACAAGGTTAGGAGGGGATTAGGATTAGGTTTAAAGACATCTTCTAGAAGAGTCTAGACTTTGGATGAGGATAAAGACTTTCTAGAATAGTCTAGAATTTCCTAGGATGAGGATGAAGACTTTCTAGAAGAGTCTAGAACTTCTTAGGATCAGGATGAATTAGATTTTTAGGAAATAAATAAAGTTTAATTTATTTCAAGGGTTTGGGTTGAGGAGATATTTATTAAAACTTTTTAAATAAACATGAGGATTAATATTTAATCTTAATTAAATATTTTGAGTTGGGATTAGGGGTAGGAAATGATGGGATTAGCCTTTAATCGAAATTAAAGAAGGATTAGAAGATTTTGGAAGAGGTTATTGGTCATAAGGAAATTGGCCAAGTTTTGGGCAAAAAATAAATTTTTTATTTATTTTAGGATTTTTGGTCAATTTATTAATTAAATAATTAATAAATAAGGAAATAATGTTTAAATAAGATTTAAACATTTTTGGGAGGGATTCCTTAATTAAATATTTTTAATTAAGATAAAGAGATTTAATGGCATAAAAATTAATTAATTAATTAATTAATTAATGATGATGTCATCAGGACTTTTTCAAAAAATAAAAATACTTTATTTTCTAAAGGTTTTTAGGTGTCGACATATATAACATAATAGCCGAAGCAATTAAAGCATTAAATAACTCATTAATCCATTTACACCACTCACATTTGCATTAATCATAAAAGACGAGAATGAAGTAAATAACCAAAGCATAAGGTCCATCACATCACAAAAACTACAGTTGTGACTAATACATCATATAACTAGATAATCAGATATCATAGATCTACTATCATCTCAAAATAGCATCAACATGCAAATATGATAAACCGAATAGCATAGAAACAAAGCATCTATGGTACAAAAATCAAAGTATAACATTGGACCCTCAGGTCATCTCAAGGTACAAATATCAAAAAGGAGTAACAAGTATCTCTCGAATCAAAATAGACAAGGTACAGACTGTAAACACGAGAGGCACTACAACATACACTGGCCCAAAAATGGAAGCCAAAGATGTAACCATGCATGTATTGACACACTCTCCCTATGAGGATCCCAAGTATCTAATATCATTGTTAATTTGGGTATCAATATATGATCTAGAATGTAATGAAGTACTGAAGCCAATAGTAACTTCTCTCATGTCTCCAGAAAATGTAGCATAGGTTCAGGGTCCCTTCACTCCCAAGAATTTGTAGTAGCTATTCTCACTGCTAGAAGAATAAATTTAGTTAAGAGTTGAGTGTAAGGAGTTGAAGAAGAAGTTATACTTCTGTGTAAATATCATAATCATGAGGCTCATTCCCTTGCAGAAGTCATAACCTAGTTAAATATATGTATATATACAAGCTATAACCCAATTAAATGGGTCTAGTTGCTGATTACCTAGGTTGATTACAAATTCCTATAGAATTTTCATTATATTAGGTACAATAAAAGCAACAATCAACATCATTTTTGTGCATGATCTCAAGCTAAGTCACTTAGCATGGGATGAGTGAGTTTTATTGTTTAATTATTTACATTTTGGAATATGTATGCAATTGGATCAATTTTTTTGTTATGCTAAGATGTAATAAACACCTTTAAAAAGATCTCTCTGATACATACATACATGTATACATATGTATGTATATACGTATGTATGTATGTATATATGTATGTATGTATATATATGTATATATGTATGTATGTATGTATGTATCATGTGGAGATCTAGAATTTTTTTACCATGCCCTTGTGATTGCTACATTTTTTTGTCATGCCCTTGTGATCTATGCATCTCATTTTCATGCCCTTCTGATCTTTGCATCTCATTCATTTTATTTGTTGTCATGCCTTTGTGATCTCTGCATCCCAAGTATCTACTGCTACTATTAATTGGGCATCACAAGGCTCATTCCCTTGTAGAAGCCATAACCCAGTTAAATATACATATATATCAACCCAAATAATTAGAAACTAAACCTATTTTTCCTGGTCTGCATTATTTTTGTGGAGGATCTTGAGCTAATTCACTTAGTGCCTTAAAAAAGATCTCTCTGTATATATATACATATATACATGTATGTATGTATGTATGTATGTATATGTATGTATGTATATATGTGTGTGTGTATGTGTGTGTGTATGTATGTGCCCTTGTGATCACTGCATTTTTTTGCCATGCCCTTGTGATCTCTGCATCTCATTGTCTCACCCTTGTGATCTCTGTATATGTATATATGTATTTATGTATATAAATAGAGAGATCTTGGCACAACAAAAAAATAGTAAAACTCACTCAAGAGGTAACATGACCACAAATGTGATGGCAATGCCTATTGGTAAGTAGATTCCTCTCTCTCTCTCTCTCTCTCTCTCTCTCTCTCTCTCTCTCTCTCTCTCTCATTTTTCATGTATTTATTTCACTTGAACTATTATTTCTTAGGGAGCATTTTCTAATATTGGATTCATTTTATGCACAACACAATGAGGACATTCTTGGATATACCTCTATGATGAATTTCCCATGAGCAATAAAGATGGACTTCCTCTGAGAGTAGTAGGATGCAATGATGACATTCTAGGTACTTTAAAGATTGATCATTTCTTAAAGATTTTAGATGTTAACGGGGAATTTGGGGGGGAGGGGGAATGAGCTTCCACCTTCACATGGTTGGTCCTAATTAGTAGATAATATATTTAAACTATTCTTAAAGCCAAGTGAATCTCAACAATAACCTATGATTGTATGACAACTAATTGTGTGAAACTCTTGGTTTTAGGAAATGAAGAAGGATGCCATAGTTCAATATGCAATGTCAATTCATATGCATACTACGTTAAGAGGAGCTAAAAAATGCAACAGGTTTACATTTTCATTAGAGGTCTTTAATTGGGTGTTTTAAGTTATAGACCATGACAAACATTTTTCATGATGATGGTCTATAATTTAAAAAACTTAATAGACCTATTAAATAAATGTAATCATGCTGCATTTTTTTAGATACACCTATTATCCATGCATAAAGAATGCAGTTGGATGTGGATTCTCAATTTAGAGTGGTAGAATCATATTTTGGATGCTATAGAAAAATGACATGCACCAGAAGATGGGAAAATGATGTCAGTTTTGTAACTTTGGAACCTATTTTGTACTTTAAACATTGATCATTTCTTAAATATTTTAGATGTTAATAGAGAATTTAGATGTTATGTGGGGTGGGGGGGGCATGTTCATGTGTCCTAATTAATAGAGAATAGTCTCTAAACCAAGTGAAGCTCAATATATGATTACATCATAGCTATTCAATGTTTGCTTCCATTTTTCTTATTAATACAACATGGTATCACAATTGCAATGGCTAGCTGTGGATCCCACAACATTCCTGCCACATGCCTAACCTAATTGTGATAGAGCTTTTTGATGGCTTTTCATGCCCATAGCATTTCTATCTCACAGACGTTACAATTACAATGGTGTCTTTGACAAATTTCCGTCGCAATTCTTACGGTGAAAATGAACAGTTTGCTGGAATGGTAGCCCAATTTACGAAACATGTAGCCATCACAACTTACAACAAAAAAATTCTTACACCCATCTGATGGGAGTCAATTCTAAATAATGTTAATTGGGTGATGGGTTACTATTATAATTGCAATGACATGCCATTCCAATTTGGGCCCAAATGTAGTAGTGACCCCAATCCTTGTGTTGAACTAAACCTTTTAGTTGAACCTTCCAAGATCATAGTTTGAGTGCAACCCACCTCCCAATTCTCTTTTTATAATTATTTAGTAAATGAAATTCCATAGTAATGTATTCAATGTTGAGTTTGAAGCTTGAACTCATTTTTATTATGGTTTATGGTTAAAGGTTCAATGTTTTTTATCCTTGTATTGTTTTGGGTGTTTTGGTAATAAGTCATGTCATTTATTGGTCTTGAGTCTTGATTTAGTCTCATGTTGATCAATATCCTTGGAGCACAAGGATAAAACATTCACTAAATGATATTTTTAAATATAAGTTACTTAACAATAATGAAAAGTAACCAAGTGAAATAATATAATGGGAACATGACATAACTCACATGTTCACCTACATAAGTGAAAGTCTTTCTAACACTTCCAAGGATTCTTAAGAGAAAAACAATAACATAGAATTAGAGATTGCATGGTCACAAGGATATTCAAATAAGATCTAAATAACATCCATGGACCCCAAGAGGGATATACTGAACTATCTATCCTAACAAAGATGGTCTTTTTAAGCCCAAAATAAAAGTTCCTAACATGGTCAAACATACATGTCCATTTCCCACTACCATAACATAATGAAATAGTTAGAAGAAATCCTCAAATAATTTGCACAAGACAAGGGCTCAAGGTTACTATCATTCATCCACTCAATACCATGTTGAAGGCCAAATGTTGAATCCTAAAATTTGGTTGTTTGAAATCTACTAAAAATCTCCAAAATCTAGAATATGTATCTTCACTTGTACAAAGCTAAAACCCTTCTCAAATGAATCATCATATATATAAAATATATCTTAAGTATACGAAAAATGATATATTTTATATATGGTCCTAGTGCTGAATTAGGCTTGAAAAGAGACCTTGGGCACCCAAGGAACTAACCCAAAAAGTTAAACACGTCTCCCACCGATTAAATTTGCATCACAACCAAAAATGGAAGACCTAACATTTTTCTAGTGTGGATGTCAAAGTGTATGTAGAGATTCCAAGCTATCAACACATATGCAAAAACTTATAGATGCAAAATAAATTGGTGAAGTCCAAAAATGGCATAGTTCAATGAGCTCATAAACAAAAAATCTTAGGTACATATGCAAAACTACAGAGATGCCAAAATGTAGATGCCTAACTAAAGAGATGCTAAAATGTAGACACCATTTTGCTAAAAGATGCATAAAGTCACATACCCAAAAGGGTGAAGACATCAAAATCTAGGAAGAGATGTCATTTTAGTAATTTTAAAGGAAAAATCATAAGGAAAATAATCTAAACTAACATGAAGTTAGTGCACCACTAAAATACAACTACCTTCACATTGGAGAGTACCAAATACATGCAAATTGAGGCAATGGTCACTAGAATACATTAGAACATAAATGTAAGCATAAAATACAAGGCTAGATCAATATCAATCACTACAACATCAAATATACATGCATACCATCAAATAAATCTACAATAAAAGAGTTAGCATACAAGCTCCAAATCCTATAGTTGGAAGAAGTTTGTCATTGTTCACCATTCCTCAATAGTGGTATAGTTAGAAATTCCTCCCAACCATATGGAACCCATAGGCCCAAATTTTTATTCTCATGGAGATAATAACCATGCCACAAAAAAAGGCATACAAACAAGAAAGGAGTGGCTAACACACACATACACACACTAGAGAAATATATAGTCCCATAGGACATCGTACTATTCAATACAATATAACTAAGTAGAATGAAATCATACATGGAGAATACTCAATATGATATAAACTAACCAAATATAATCTGCAACACTAATAATCACAATACACTGAGGGTACTACTCGGTAGTAACAAAGGTTTATTGTGGAGACATGGCAAAGGAGTTTCATCACACATCTCACAAGGCCTATGTGGCATCAAACTACCATTCTCTCATCAATGATTTTTGGCATAGCCATATCAACATCTATAGATGGAAAGGCTATACTTGCACCATATCAACATCCTCAAACAATAGTAAGGTATTATGCCATATCACCATCATCAACAATGACAAGGTGATATATACCATATCTACATCCTCAAATAATGATGAGGTATTTGGTCACATAAATCTCCTTAAAATATCTCGTTAAAATTTTAAGATCTCATTCATTTATTTAGTTATCATTGGTTAAGGATTGTGCCAAGGAATACCTTGGATCTCAACCCATCTTGGAGAACTACTCTATTCTACTACTCAAACACTAAACAAGACCGTCTTGTAACAATGAGGCACCAAGAGAAATCACAAATAAGATTAAACCAATATAAAGAAATCCATAAAATACTTCAAAGTCATAAATCACAAAACACATGGTAAACTCAATTGGTAGAGCAACCACCAAGATTTTAGGTCACTTAGACCTTGACATGGTAGCATAGCTCAACTAGATTCCTAGATGTTGTCTCATACATATAAAATCTAGAAATCACATCCAAGATCAAACTCAAGTATGGTAGATGCTTGAACATGAGAGAGAAACAACAAGGAGGATATGTCAACTATAAAACACTCAAGGCAAACAATTGAACAAAAACCAAAGAAAGGTAGAATAACACATCTTCCAATCAACCTCTATGCCAAGAGGAAAATTTCCCATGGAGTCCATAAATCATCTTTTTATAACATGAGGAAGGCCCAAAATTCCCAAAAGAAACCAAATACCCAAGTTCTAGAATAATTTGCAAAGGGAAAATTTCCTTTTTTTTTTTGAAGGAGCACTTTTAGATTGAGGTATAAAATACTCAAAATTTCTTCTACTTTATTTCAACATCATGATCCTACTCCTTATAGAAAGGATGACTAAATCTATATCTTAATCAAACCAAAGAATAGGGATAGACAAATTGTGGGTGGCACACAAAATGAAGTGGCAAATAAAAAGTCCAAAAACCAAACATAAAATAAATTTAAAAAATTAAAACTTAGTGGTCTAAATCCACCCAACATCATACTTTTGAAATGAAATCTCAGATCTAGGAAATTCATATAAATCCAACAACATAACAATGTAACAAGATTCAAACTCCACATGGGAAAACCACAAAAACTCACATCTGCCAAACTGAGTTGAGGAAAGCAATCAAATTGCATGAGGGAACACTAATTCTTAGCCCATGAAATAATAGAAGTTTACTTCAATCAAAAAGAGGAAACAAACCAAAATATTTGAGTATGTGCAAGATCACATGGGTCCAAAAAGTGGAAATGTGAAAAAAAAGAACTTTTGGAATGTCTAAAAGCGCTTCCAAATGTGCTCTAATCCCCCCCAAGCCTATCACCGTAGAAAAGTTTAAGTATCCTAACCATATTGGATACCCAATTTATTGGGTATTTGATACCTGTGGTAATATATACAACCTACTTTCTCTTTTTCCACCACTCATAATAGTAGGGATTTTGGGTGTTCACATTTTTTACCATTTTCATTGTTTTCCTCTTTGTTTTTGATGTTTTATAGACAAGTATGGATTGGTAAGACCTTGAAATAATAATAGTAGTATAATATTGTTTCTTACCTTGCATTTATAATTTATTTGAAGACTTGAAGTGATATAGGTTGAGAGATCCATTAGGTTGAAGTCAAACTGGTCTTGTAACCCTCATTACCTAGGGTTTTGGAGGAAAAATGCCTACATTTTGACATTCCACAATGGGAAATTAAAATTCCTTTGTGAAATGTTAGAATTAAATGTGTACAAATATATTTTGGTGGTTTTGGGGTTTTTGGTGTAGGATTCCTATTTTTAAGATGATACCCTAGGTTTGGCATCTATATGTGACAAGCCTAATTAGGGAAGAAAACTTCGTGGTTTAAAGACTTGGTAATTGGTGGGAATTTATTAGGTATATTGAGAGTCTAACACAATTTATATACCATGTAAGCTGTGTGATTAACCTAAGAAATATGATTGGTGAAGCTTTTATAGAAAGTTCCCTATAATAGGTGTAATTGGTAGAATTAGCATTAGTTTGGTTGAGGGGAATAGATGCAAAACCTAGATCCAAAAATCCTTGAGTTTATTGAATCATCCAAAAGTGTAGTTGAATCAATTTATTTTTATGGGTTATTCTAGATTTTGAGGAGAAAACCCCAAAATAGTCACTAAACATGCCTAGTTCTAATATGTAACCTATTATGCCACATTGTGGATAATTTTTTGAGGGTTTTGAAGAGTATGATCAAAGGATCTTACTACATAAGTTGGATTATTATAAACATGAGGGGACACTTCTATAAGTCTCTAGCCATGTTGGTGTGAAAATATTGGTAAAGGGGTATTGAGGGTACTCAGTGAGCCTTGTCCTAGAAGACTAATCTATAGAAGGAAATGACTCCTAGTGGATTAAAGGGTTGTCTGGATGTTGGGACCTTGGAGGAAGGTCTTAGACAGTTCCTTATTAACCTCAAAATGTTTGGTGAGTAGGACTATTGATTTTGGTGCCTGGTTGGGCTTGGAAAGAATAGGACATGACAAGTAGTAGTGATAACTTGATCTCCTCTACACCAACCTTCAATTATGAAGGTCACATAATTCATTATGTTACGTGTCTATTTTTTGTTTTTCTTTGTTTCACCACTTCACATTCTTTTATCTATTGTTTAATCTCAAGAGTTGATATTAGAGCTTAAGATAGGGTATTCTAAAAGTTATGAAGAAATTAAGTTAGTATGAAAGAATTAGATAATGGAAAATTGAAAATTTTTAGAGAAAAACATCAAGATGTGGAAGTTACAATTGCAAGCCTTATCAGTGTAAAAAGACCTTGCAATGGTGCTAGAAGGAAAGACAAGGAAGGTGATTTTGAAATTCAATAATGAGTTGCATGAATTGGACAAGAAGGTGGTTGCAACCTTAATTCTTTCCCTATCCCTCTCGAGTAATGTATTTTTCAATGTTGAATTAGAGAAGATAGTTAAGAGTGTTTGGGATCCTTTATTTGACATGTATGAAGATAATATTGATCCTCTAGTTCTTTCTATTGGAGGATATACCAAATATATTTGGGTTCTTAATTCAAGACCATTCATTTCACACAACTTCATGCAAGAAGTATTGTAAAAACCTTCAAAGTGGTAGTTATGGAAAGTTTATCTTGGTAATATTGAATCTTATGATATTATCAGCAAAGGAAATATTTTGTTGAAACTAAAAATTGGAAATAGTTTGTTATTATGGGATGTTAGATATGTCCTTCATCTCAAAATAAAAAAAAAATTAGACAATCCATTTCTTCAAGATGTAGTGTCACTTTTGAAACAAGTAGATGGAAAGTGACAAAATGAATCTTGGTAGCTGCTAGGGGCAAAAAAATAGGCACTTTGTAAGAAACAACTAGTAGAGTTGAAAGGAATGGATTTGGAGATATCTAAGCATTATATATATGATAAACAAAAGAGAATTAATTTTTTATCAAAGAATGTGAGAGGAAGACACAATTGTTAGAGCTAGTGCATTCAATTATCTTTTGTCCTACAGAGCAAATTTTGATTGTTTATTCAAAAAATATCTATTTTTTTCTAGATGATTAAACTAGAAATATTTAGGTTTATATGGTAAATAAAATGACTCATTTGTTTACAAATAAATGTTTTCCAAAGAACTTGTTGAAAACCAAATTCTATTAATATAACTTGGCTTGATTTTGTAGGAAGAATGATATTTTGATTATTCAATTTTCACAATAAGAAAATAGTGTAGTAAGAAGTTTTAAAATTAAATTTTGTTTTTGATGAATAATCCCCTCTCTATTAGTTAAATATAAAAGTTACATATTCAAAAAAAAGGGTTAAGGGATACAAGATAACCCCGCATAAGTTCAAATGGCCTAAGACCAAAAACTCAACTACTTAATAAAAAATATAAAGCCTAGACGCTGAAGTCAAAATAAAAGAACACAAATCAAAATAGAAAAAAAATCCTGAAGTTGCAAGAGCATGAGTGCCCCCAAAGGGGGGAGGATCTCTATCACTAGAACCCCATACATTAGTGGGGTTATGGTGTGGCTCAAGGGGAGCCCAACCATCATCATTAGCAGTAGCATTAGGAGCATATTTATCACCATCTAGCCTAGGAGGGGAAATGGCTAAATCTAGCCAAGAGATAGACCACCGGGGACTAGCCCAAGCCTAATCTCTGAGGAGGTGAGGCCAAGCGGTGATGACCATAAAATCCATCACTGGGGGAGTGATGTGGAGGCTATAGTTTTAGGGTGTGCAAATGGCAAGTAGAGCTGCTCTGACTGCCATGCAATAGTGTATGATCTCCAAATATAGTGTTAGGTGGCACCCTAGACACTGTAAATGGTGTGTTACCCCAATATGAAAGTAGCTCCTAAAATTAGGCCACCTCTAATGCCACTTTGTCATTTTTCACTTGAATCTACATCATTACATTATTTCAACTACATGATTTAGTGTACATGGAGACATTTATATCAAGAGAGTTGTGAGTGATCCGGTGGATTTTTTAGTGAAAATTGAAGTGTCTTATTTCTCTCTAGAATTTGCACCATCAGAAAGATCTCGGCATCTTGATTCCAATGCAACTTGAATGGACAAAAGCATAGTTCAAATGTAGAAGTTACGCTTGGTCAATGCTTTGGTCAACAAGAAGACTAGAGGGCTAGATAAGGAGAAAATTTAGACCATCTCAAAAGTGGTCAACAATGGATTTCAAAATGAAGATCTCGTCACAAGCTTTCCAACGATGTTTGTTTCGTCAAAAATGGACTTCATATGTGAAAGTTATGTTTGTTTGAATTTGGAGGCAAAAAGCTTTTTAAATTGGTGGCATCATCATGATGTCATCATTTAACATGTGGCATTTATACATCAGCAAGCGGCTTGAAGACTTGGGCTAGTGGAGGTCAAACTCCTAACCACCCCTTTACCAAAATAAGGCCTTGCTGTTGGGCCACACGTTGTATTCATTAAGCAAGTGTCAAATATTCTATTTAAATTGTGAATGCCGCCAAAGCTGTTTGGAAAGATGTGTTGATAGGAGTTGAACCCCAGACCAGCTAGGACATAAAATAGTTAATTGCCACTATGCCACACACACATCTTAAGGTTTATATTGGTTGAAACATAATTATCATGTGACCACCGACCGAGCCACCCTTAAAATAGGGATATATGGTTATTTTGTTAATTGTTTTAACCTCAAATTCATGTAATGCCAAAATTATTAAATGGCAAAGAGGTTAATGATGAAGCATGTATTGTTAATAGGCCTATTATTAAAATAATTAGTTTTGGCCTCAAGTCAAATTTTATGTATAAGAGAGGGGACTAGGTTCATTTTTAAAAAAAACAAGGGACTTGGAGAGAAATTGGTCTTGGTGAAGTTTTTTCAAAGGAATAGAGAGGTCTTGTAAGGAGATTTTTGAGCCATTCTTGTACATCAAAGTTTTGTTGTTGTCGAAGTGTTCAAAGGAATGGACTTGTTGCATTTGTAATTGATTTTGGAGAATAAATAGACCAGTCTCACTCTATTGGAGTAGACTCGAAGACGTAGTCATGTTTGTAGGGAACTATGTAATCAAACTCTGTTTGCATCTTCTTATCTTCTTCTCTCTCAATTCTATTTCTCACCTTAAGTTTTGATGCATAATTTCATTTATGTATAAATGTATTAAGACTTCTTCTAATTTTATTATATTTAAACATTCAATACTGCAATTAGTCTAGATCCATCCATCAGATTAGTGAGAGAATAAAACAACATTTCGATCTTTCCAAAGAGCGAACAAAATTTCCATACAAAAAGCATCCCAAATTTGGGAATACTTAAAAAGAAGTCTAATTGTATCTTCCAAAACCACCATATGCCAGGAGAAAGCCTCTAGCCAAAATAGTTTGAAAAAATCATGAATCCAATGCTAGTAATGCTAAGCATGCTTGCATAAGCAAAAAATATGCAAAAAGCTCTCTACCTAGTGACAGAAGGGACATCTAGGGTCAGGAACACCCATATGGAAAATTCAAGGGCCCAAAGGAATCCCTTGAAAGAGAATGTACAAATAAAACTGGGCAATCTTTGGCTTAGTGACAGTTGTCCAAATAATAGAAAACCTATGACTCTAGGCCTTCTTAGAGGACTACAAATGCTAACATTGGTTAAGGACATTGACCATCGGTAAGTGAGGGACCAACCACCTATAATGCAAATTGGGTTTTTAACTAGTCACAAGAGTGGTAGGATACCACTTCCAGTCTTTCCACCATGACCGAGATGACTGAATACCAAGCTTGCGCAACATATGAGGAGGCACCATAGAAACTAGAAGATCAAATGTCTAAAAATCTAGGTGGATGAGACAGAATTACACTTGCATGTCCTCCCATGAGAGAAGGCTCATAGTGACTTTAAAAAAAATATCTTTGGGTGTCTTGATGCCACATTTAAAAAAATACAGAGCACTAGCTCTCAGAATCTTGATCAAAGGTACACATTGAATGGAAAACAAGGGTGACCACCACAGGTTGTGTTGGTTCATTGAGAAACCATCTCTAAACCCATCACCAGCCCATTGAAGCAAGAAATTAATAACTTCCTAGGCTTTCCAAATTCTTTTAGCAACTAAAGTGCCCTAAATTTGCCCAAGTTCAGGGGTAATAATAAGGTTTTGAAAGCTAATCCCCTTCTAGGAAGGCTAGTTAACCAAGTATTCTAAAGAAATGCAATGCATCAAAAGAATATTTTAGGCCTTAGTGCTAGTGAGGGCTCTGATGACTCATTTAGCACAAAGGGAAGTGCCCTACTTTTGGATAGAAAGCGATCGAAGGCCGCTAGAGTCTTTGGGAAGACAACAAAACTCCCATGCCACTCTATAGAAGCCATGATGAGAAGCATCAAAAGCCCATAGAAAATCAATTAATAGTCACTTGACCTTGAATTATGAGAATTCAAAGGGCACCCAAAAAGAAGAGTATTAAACATGCATGGCAACAAACACCTTAAAATATACGTAGAACTTATTGGCTAAAGATAGTGATTTGGTGGTCCAATATTCCAATTTTTTTACAATCCTGGTGAACACAACATTCCAAAGCTCCACAAGAGAAGCATGAAATGCAAAAGGGATGCCAAGGAAGAAAAAAATCTCACCATGTTGCACCCATTTCCATTGGTAACGGTCGATCCATGGCAAGCCAAGCAAAAATGGCTATCTGTAACAAAGGATTTTGTGCCATTGAATATCCGAGTTGGAGGAAAGACAAAAGATGTCTAGATAGTGTAGGGTGGTAGCAACATTTTCCTCATCCTTAATGAGCATGAGGAAGGAATCATATGCAAACTATCCATTGACAAGTTGGGCTATTGAATCAAGGAGGGAGATAGCCAAAACCCTCCGCAGCCAAAACATAAAGAGATGATGCAAGAGGGAACCCTTAGCAAATAGACTTGAAGAACCCAAAGGCCTTAGATTGTAGCCCATTAATGGTAATACACACAAAGGCATTTCCAAAAAGAATTTTCATAGACTAAAGGAAAATAGGACCAAACCCTAGAGCTTGCAACATGGCAAGAATGAAAGGCCACTCAATCTGATCATAAGTTTTAGCAAAGTCAATCTTGAGGAGCAGAGCCTAGTGCTTGGATTGGCATGTTCACTCCATAGCTTCCCAGAAAACAATGATATTATCCAAAATATACCTGGATTTCATGAAGCTAGTTTGTTCAGGGCATACAATATAAGGAAAGAGATGCCTAATACTAAGGGAGAGGGCCTTGGCAATGATCTTGTAGGAGAAATTCAAAAGCATGATGGGTTTCCAATTGCAAATGTCCTCGAGGTCACCAGTTTTACGTATGAATTTGATGTTCCTTTTGTTAATTAGGATCCCTAGAGATCAAGAATCAAAAGCTTCCACATAAAATTTATGGAGGTCAAGGCTAATGTCATCCCATAAGGCTTTATAAAATTTAAAATGGGATCCATAAAAACTAGGTTCTTTATCATTTTCCATGGAAAAAAAACCTTTTTAAGAACAAAAAGAGTAAGCTTCTATTCACACAAGCTATATTTCTCCAAATCAATCATGTTGGGGGTGATGAAGATGCAAGCTTGCAGATTCTGATTCTGCACTACAAAGAAACCCTTTGTAGTGAACACTTTCTCATAGTGACACAAGAAATCCTAGAGAATATTAGGAAGATCACACAAAATTTGATGACCTTCCTTGATACATTTAATGCCCATAGCTGAGTGACAAACCCTAAGAGCTTGAAAAAACTCTTTGGAAGCTTGGTCACCAACCTCCAACCAGTGGAGATGAGCCTTGATCTGAGCTCCCCGAGTAGCATAACTATCATCAACTTGCTTTTGGTGACAAAGATTGGCTAGCTAGGCCTACAATTTTGTATCAAATGGATTCATGGCTAGGGCTTCAAGGGCTATACAAAGATCTTTATTTCATAAGATCTTCTATGGTACTTATCTAATTGTCCATCATAAATGTGAAGAAATCTTGCAGTACAAATGATGACATCATTCCACCATTGAATCCAGCTAGTTTGGGAGTGGGATCATAGTTCAAGGTTCCATATGTGAAGTATATGAGTGATAGTAGGTGCATGAGACAACATAAAAGTATTAAGATAAAATTGTATTTTAAACATACAAGGCTGAGCTATGTGCTAGAGGATAGAAAAACGAATGGGAAAGTGGTTAGATAAGGTCACATCCACCAAAGGAGTGATAGGTAGGTCACGCTCTTGTGAGAGAGAGAAAAAAGACTGAGCTATAAGCATAGCATGGTCAAGTCTCTTGCAAACCCTATTAGAACTAGATCAAAAATTGGACCATGTGTGCTAAACCCCATTCGACTAGTGACAGTGTATGTTGGGCTAAAAAGCCCAATTTATTATGCTTGTAAAACTAGACTTCCCTTTTGTAGCTGACCATCAAAAAGGAAGAATTATTTCTTTATCAATAGCCAAATCAACCATATTGAAGTCCCCACAAAGAACCCAAGTGGTAGGTGGCAAGTAATCCACCATCCAATGCCATAGGTGTGAACAATCCATGACATCATTGGGAGCAGTAATTCCAAAAGAACAATTTTGAAAGGACAAAAAAATCCATACAATCCTATACATGGGATTAGAGTCATGGGAAATAATAGAAGAAAGTGAAAAAGGTAAGAGAAGAGTAATAACATCACCTCTATCAACCTCATGCTAGGAAGAAAAAATGACATTGTTCAGCCATATAATATGACAGGCTAAATTAAGAAGAAACCCTACAATTTTGACTTCGTGAAGATATAGAACATCAAGAGAACCAAGCCTACACCTGGTATCATGTAATGCCTACCCCTATTTTAATTTTCATATTTTATTGCTGAATTCTTTTAGGCCATTTTTATGATCATGTTTTATGATTAGCAATACTTGGTTACCAGATTTGATTAGATGTTATTTCAAACTCAGTTGATATATTTGATGAGCTACTTGATACATGATTATTTCAGGTGTTTATGGTTATTCTTTTGATGATCATGCATGTATGTTCATATAATAATTTAAGTTATTTCATGATGATAGATAGATTGATGATTTATATGTAGTTTCTATGGATACTTACACCATACTTGCATGTGTATGGTGTACTTGTATGCTTTACTTTATATTTGATGTTTCTAATGTGGTTAAGGGAGGGATTCGTAGTCACCTGGTAGTTGAGATCTACATGATGCACTGCTCCTTTCCATTTCCATTTTAATTTAGATTTATATGTATATGTACATGTTCAGATTCTATGTAGATTGCAGGTACCAAGCATCAACTTCCCTAAATTGCCAGGATGAGTGTGCCCTATCACAATATCTCAATATTAAAAGAGGGGAGATAGTTCTTGAGTCCAAATCCTAACCTTAAGCCAATTTTCCTAGAAAGTAGGAAAATTATTTGAGTTTTACCCTTCCAAATTCATCAAATGATGTGAATTCATGACTTTGACCCTTGAGTTTGATCTAGTAGTTTATTCTTTATAACATGCTTTTGTATTTAGTTTTGTGGGTCTGTTATGATTTTCAGTTATAATTAAATCAAATTAAAAGATAATTAAATGATTTAATTTAATGAAAAATTTTATAATGAAAAATCAATATTTAATTATATTTAATTAATTAAGAAATTAATTAAATAAAATAATTAAATTTAAGTATTTAATTAAAGTTCAAATTTTGGCGTAATTATATTTATTTAATTTAGTAATAACTTATTTAGGAGTTTCATTTTTTTTAAACTCTAAATATCATTATTAGTTAAATTAATAAATATTTTATTAAAATCATCTTGTGAATTAATAAGAGAGAATGAATTAATTTAATGGGTAAAAGCACAAATCTGTGTCAGCCTTTGGGATACTTGTTAGGGTTATGGCCAAAAGGATTTCGACCGAAGTGGTTTCGGCCGAGACATGTTTGGTCGTATAGACGTGGCACTTTCTTGCATCGATGTGGCAAAAAGGGTTATGACCAAAACCCTTTCAGCTGAACGGTCTTAGCCATAACCCTAGCAGATTTATAATATTCAAAAAAATCACTTGCTAGTGGTCATTTTACTATTGCAGTTTTCAAGTGGTTGGAGGGTTTCAACCCTAACAGGTAAGTACATTATATATATATATATATATATATATATATATATATATATATATATATTTGTTTTTTAGTTATTACATATTAGCATTAATTAAATTAATTATATTTTAAGTATTTTTTTAGTAGTTGATTATTTAGACTAGTTAATTTTCTTTATATAGTTAGATCTTGATATGTTAAAGATAAAGAACTATATAGTATTTTTTAATTAAATATGTACATTTAATCATAAATGTAGATTTTACATGATCAAACATAGAAAATTCAAGTTGAGACTTAGATAACTAAAGTAAATACATTTGATAAAACATTAACATAGTACAAACCTATATAGATAACTAGCATGTAACTTGAAACATTAGGAGAACTAAACTTAAAATTTAACCAACTTCAAACTTAGAAAACTTGGAAACTATAATAACATGTACATGAAACTTTAAAAAACTTGTTAAGACCTCAAGATAGCTAAAAATTAGTTACATTTTAGAAAATATTAACATAGTAAACTTATGTACTAAATAACATATGCATTTTTTTAGTTGCAATCAACTTTGTACATATTTATATACATACATGTTTTAAATTAAATTTAACTTTCATTTTTATATATACTTATGTATGTATATCTTAACTTTGCATTTATAGATAGAGATCTTTACATATATCATTGTGGCATCTAGTACTGGTGGAGCACCTATGTACTTAGGGGAGGCTAGTGTTCAAGGAGGGGGTCATAATGTTGAGTTAGGCACAACACGTAGACTGATATCATCCTCTACGGAGAGATAGAATTTGTTTGCAGATACTATTGCTAGATTATCTCGTGTTATCGAGTATCTTGATTCTACACTATTGGCTTCTACCACTCTCCCTAATAGGGAAAAGATTATTTCTATGAGAGATGAGTTGTGCTAGATGATCGAGATGATCTCTACATACAACTCATTTGATGATATTAGTATTGAGACATTTTACTCTTCCCTTTCTCATAGTGTCACTAGCACTGTGAAGTATACACAGATTGATGGTGAGGTCTCCACTACTATGGTGAAGACTATGTTTCCCTTTTATATAGATAGGCCTAGGGTTAGAGGTTATTCAGTGACAAAGTGTAAAAATCATCTTGTTGCTCCATTTATATATCCTCGGTGGTTAGTTGTGCATCACAAGTGGCCACAAAAGGATGAGCTTCCTCTTTTATTTTGTAAAAAATTGTTTGTAGAATTTCATTTACATCATGATGTCAATTATATAGATTTTCCAAGTCATGTTGGACAAGGCCTTGACAAATTGTCAGAGAGATTTAGATCTATGGACACCCATGCACTCGTTAATAAACAGGCAATGGTGGGTCCAAACCTTTTGGTCATGCTGAGAGGTCCACAGATGACTGTTGTGGGTTTAACTATTCTCAATGATACAGTCAAGATTTAGATATATTCTAGAATTGTCACTATTGCTACACACTTATAGGAGATATCTTCTAATAGATGTGCCAAATATATGTTATGTTCTCGTGGTCCCATTTCGACAGGTGCATCCTCTAGCATAGGAGTTGATGATCTATATGAGATAAAATATATACCATCTCCACTAGAGGTTTCTTCTATATCAAATATGGATGCATTGCATCATATGGCATCTTATTTAGCATCTAATCTTCTTTGTTCATATCAGGCATTGTCAATAGTCATGGGGATTCCTCTTCGTGACATTGTTGGACACATCAGCCATATTTTTTCAAGCATAGCAAAATCATAGCCCTCACAAAGACAGGAGGATATCCCTGCACATTCTACAACATCTACTCCTATAGAGGGCCATACAACACCTATCCCCACAACACTTGTGCCCACACCTACTCAAGATCCTATAGCACCTACTCCATAGCTTGGTCTTAGAGCACCTACATTATGTGATTCAAATATTACTCTATCACTACATGATTCAAATATCAGTTAGATTAGTAGAGCATTACATGATGCTACGATAAATATTGTAAATTTATATGTTTATATTTATTTCTTACTATAATTTACACATATATACTTGTTTAGCGTACTCAAGATCTTTTATATGTATGTACTTAGGTCTACACATACATATTCTTGAGTGATTCAATTTAACTTGTGTACATGTACATGTACATGTGTGTTCTATAGGGTCTTAGTGATAGTCTATTGTGTTTTGGAGATCTTTAGACCCCGACCGATCCTACACGACATGAGTCACAAGTATGTTATGCATTTTTTATTACATACTTGATAGTTATATATTATACATATGATATAATACATGCACGTATACATGTATAATTTTATAATTTTGTATATTTCTTTCGTTTGACATAGGGTTTAGATCCAAATCGTAGAGCCTTTTGGGGTCATGGATTAGGAGGGGGATGTGGTTGATCTTAGCTTACATGTCTATTTAATTGATGTTGGGATATTTTATATATCTACATGTCATTTTAGATACTTTGATATGGAGATGTATGTTATTTTAGATACATGTTTTATTTCAGATACTTTTTATATGGATATGTATGTTATTTTTGATACATATCTTATTTCAGATACTTAATATGGATGTACATGTTATTTCAAATACATTTGATACATGGTATTTTAGAGACATTTGATGTGGTATTTTGGAGACATTTTATATGGTATTTTGGATACATTTTGCATGGGTACATACATTATTTTATAGATGTGTTATTTTACATAGATGTACATATTATGTTCATGTTGAATGTATGTATGTTTTCAATATTCATAATTTTATTTCATAGATCATGTGTTATTTTGTACATGTGTTACAATATTTAATCAATAAATTTATTACATGTTTAAGAACATACAGAGTACTAGCAAAGAATACATGATGTGAACTACAAAATTTAATCACTAAATTTAATACATATAAGAACACAAAGAATACATACAAACAAAAAGAATGTAATACATATTTTCAATATTCATATTTTTATTAATGTTTATGTACATGTTAATGTCTTGATCTTTTATGTTTGCATATGTGTTATTCATATTATGTATATGTTATTCATCTTAATGCCTTAATCTAAGTGTAATTAACTATATTTAATGACATGTCTTAAGGGGAGATCCTAAATTATACATAAGAATGTAGATTAAAATGTATTTTTTTTTTCATAGATGTATGTATATATGTTCATGTTAAAAGTAGACATGTATGTTTTCAATATTCACATTTTTATGTATATGTTATTGATTTTAATTTTTTTTATCTAAGTGTAATTAACTATATTTAATGACATGTCTTAAGGGGAGATCCTATATTATACATAAGAATGTAGATTAATGTATATTTTATTTCATAGATGTATGTAAATATATTCATGTTTATGTATATGTTATTGTTTTTAATGCCTTAATCTAAGTATAATTAGCTATATTTAATTACATGTCTTAAGGGTAGATCCTATATTATAAATATATAACAATGTATATTAATGCAGAGGTAAGAATATAACATATACATGCAAATAAGAACATATAAAGAGTATGACCTAAAGAATGCATGTTACAACATTTAATTAATACAGGTTAATACATATAAGAACATAAAGATTATATAGAAACATAAAGAATGTATCATAGAAGAACATAAAGATTACATACATAAATACATAAGAGCATTAACAATCATAAGAAAACATAAACAATGTATATAGATAGATACAAATACTAAAGGGGTTGTCTTAAGGAGAGGTCCTAAAAGGTGGTACTAAGGGGATGTCCAAATAGGTGGTCTTAAGGGGAGGTTAGGTAATAGGTAGTCCTAAGGAGAGGTCCTAAGAGGTTGTCTTAAATGAAATATCCATGTCTAATTTAAATAAAAAATAACAAAACATGTCTAATTCTGCATATCCAAGATAAATTATCCAATGTATACAAATTTATAAAACAAATATCTTGTCAACATTAAATGTGAAAGTATAAGAGCTATATAGACATAGCTGAACTAGAGCTCCACAATAAGTACATAGGTAAACTAGAGCTCCACAAACATTGTAATGTTAGGATCTTCTCTATTTTTTATTATCTCTAGAAGTTTTTCATGTTCTGAGATAGACAATTTCCACTTATGATTTTCATGATGTCCTCTTCTTTGTATTGCTTCAAATTGTAACTTTGTTGCTATTACATGGTTACTGTAATGTAAAACTTTTCCTCCAGGCTTGTATTCAATAAATTCAATACCACTATCAATGTCCCCTTGTTTGTTGATAATATGTTCCTTCAATAACAACTAATCCAATTGGATATGATTTTTCATCAACATCTATAGTTCCTTCTAGCAACTTGTGTTTTGCTTTTGTGCATATTAAAAGATAATAGTCCACATTTTTCGCATTATCTAGTAAGGCTTGAACTGCAAAAATATTTCCTACATGTATATAAAAATAGATAAATATAAATTAATTTTAAAATGAATATAAATGTATATATGTATGTATGTATATGTATATGCACACAAACCTGCCATAACTAAATCAGGAATGTGCTCATAATTAGCTGAATATACAAGATCATGAATGTCAAGGTCAATGTCAACATCTTCAAAGGGAGGCTTTCTAACTATCTCCTTCAAATCCCAATGTGAAACATATCCATTTACAATATTTTCACATACACTCATTGGATTGTCCTTAATGCAATCATCACAAAAACATGTTTTCTCTCTTTCTTTGATTACTGGAGGTTTATGGTTTCCTGTAGTCATCACTTGATGTAAACTTCTAATACCAGGAATCATTTGACAATTATAAGTATTAAATTGATCTATATCTATTAAAAATACAAAAAGCAATTGTCATATTTCAAAATAAATATTTAATAAAAAACTCAAGAATTTGAAAAATACATTAAAAATAAATATAAAGTTCACCTTTCACTTCCCAAAAGTAACACTTATTGTATTCAGTATCTCGAGTAGCAAAATGAACTTCACCATTAAAAAATTTGATTTGGACTCTCTATCCTATTCCCTGTATGTACATACAACATGTGCATATATATAATTTAAAGTATATGCTAGTAGTATTAAAAATGCACATTAAATGCATATTTACCTACTAGTTCATGTTGTCAAAGTGCATGCTTTATACATGCTCCTACTCCATCATGCTCCCTCTTTCCGGTCCTCTTTCAAAGAAATCACATAAAAACTTAACATTGGTTCTAGCATGTTGCATTGCTAACCAATTAAATGCTTTTGCATATTTGAATTGTCCTATGAACATGAAATGATAAGTAGAAACAATTATCTATGTACATGTATCAAATCGAAATAGGCATGCACAAATAAATATAAGTTAAAATAAAGTTAAATAAATGTGTAAGTTCATGTATACTAACCTATACATCCATCAAACCAAATCTAGTGCTCTGAAACATTTATTCCATGATTTCTAAGATCTTCAGAGAACATTTCAAAACAATGAGCCACATGACTCCTACCATGAACTATATCATCACTAATATAGAAATGAACCTCTTTGATTATGATGTGTTCATTTTCATCCAACCTTTCTATCTCATCCACCTCAAATTGTGCATGTCTATAGGTCACTTGCACAAATATTACAACTTATTTAAAATGATAATATTGCCCTTGAAGCTCTGTTTGAGGTGCAAATTTATAATTCTCAGAAAAAATCTACAACTGAAAGTATACAACTAGGTGGGAAAAAAAATTGTAATCATGAAACTATTTAGCTTTCCATCATGCACCATGACAATGTTGGATATGTGGATATACCAATGGACAAAACTTGATCATAAACTCATCATAGCGCAATTCACTCTCCTTCAATACATTTTTTTGGATTAATCTCGTGTCTTATTTTGGTATATCTCATATTCATATCTCATCCATGAAACTGGTGTTGATTCATTAATATTCTCAATTTGAACTAAAAATTTGTGTAAATATCCACAATCTTCACACTAGTTTTTAATGCATTGCATTTTGATCTCATTTGAATCTTCTAATTTATCACATAATATGGACTTCAAAAATTGTGTTGTACTGCTAAGGATGACCAAATTAGGATCAAGTAGTGCCATAACTTTTTTATATGATTGCAAGTGTAGACCAAATTTAACATAATTTTGATAACAACAAGTTTCACACATCTTATTTATGCGTACAAAGGAAGGGCACAAACTCTCAAACTTTCTCTGACATATTTTGACATTTGAAAATTATTGCTTGAATGTTTGAAATGATTCACTTTAAGTTATATCTATGAAATGTTTTGGATATTCACTTTTGGCCCTTTTCTCTTGATCTTTAATTTTTATAGTATCACATATGTTGGAAGAAAAATGAGAATGTGTGGTCCAAAATTCAATAACTTGTCTTTTTACATCTTCAAAAGTTCTATCTTTTTGAGGAACTCTACAAATATTCACCCAGTTATTCTCAATGTTATCATCTACATATTTCTCCTCTTGATGTATCTCTAAGCAGTTCTTCTAGATAGATGTACTACATCCAAAATTGCACATACATGTTTTCTATGTGTCAATTTTCTACTAGATATAGTAATCATCAATGCTCTACATGCATTACTCAAATCACATCCTCAAGTTGTGTTGTCAATTTTGTTATAAGCATTTTGCAATTTTTCAACTATTTTTTTATTAATATTATGCACATGGTTTTTCCTATTATCAACACCCAACAGCTCCAAAATAGGTCTTATATCTTTTCTTCTAAATAACTTAAAAAATTATTGTGTCTATCCAAATATATTTTTATCTTTGAAATATTCATCCCACATGTTTTGACAATGCTTTCTAATAGTGTTATCATTTATCATATCTTTAGATGGAATTTGGTTTAAAAGTAGTTCCTCATCCAAATCTAGCAAATTTTCTATGCCTTTTAATTTGTTTCTATCATTAGAACTGTCAATTTCTTCCTCTTCATTACTTTCATTCTTTTCATGAATCTCATCCTCTTCAGAAATTTCACTAGGTTGGTTTTGGTTACATTTTGTATGACCTTTCATTTTTTCATCTCTTATTCTATCATATTTCCTTGATATTTTTCTTTTATTGCCCATTGAATACTTTAATCTATAGAAACAAAAAAATTAATTTAAATTTCACTAAATACCAGCTAATGCTTCAATATAGAATACATAAAAATAAGATGGGAAAAAAACACCTTAAAAATATTCGATCCTTTGCAGTTCTGATTAAATCCATGAAATAGTCGCTCAAAATGGGTTCAAAAATCATTCTCTTGTAAAAATGTTCCTTATTTTTCATTGTTTTTTATATTTGTTAAAAGAAAAAAAACTATTTTATATGAAACTATGAAATTAATTGTTGGTGGTTTGGTAGGTTGATAGGGGTTATGGCTGAAACTCTTTTAGCCGAAAGGGTTTGGACCGAAAGTGTTTTAGTCATAACTATCTACGTAACATCCTAAGTGGTAGCCACATAAGAAAAAATAAGAACTTCTATAAACATCTCACTTTGAAGGCCAATTTGATCTACTAAAATGAAGTTTTTTTATAACTATAAATATACTTATGTAGGTCTCGGAGTCAAGATTATGATCATATAATTTTAGTACTATTCTAATTATAGATAATATGTTATAATTGAAAATATTACAAGTAGGTATTTTAAGATTCAGGAAGACATCTATTCAAAAATAGGAAAAAAATAGTAAATCATGTTAAAAAATTATTATTTTTTAATGTTGCAGTAGAGGAGAGAGTCTTCTTCAAGAATATGTAATTTTTTTTTTTTAAATGTAGATTTGATGGAAAAAGTTTGATGGAAGAAAAAAACTATCAATTCTAATAACCTTAACTTTGACTAGTTATAACTTGAAAAATATTAGCCGAATTCCAATTTTTCCTTTTTTGGTACACTAGGTATACATGTGAACTTTAGCATATTCCATAATCAAACCAAAATATGATCATTTACATATATTTTTTGATGGGGAAAAAACTCTAAATTTTTAGCATTTTTAAAAAATTAAAAAATAGACTTTAAAAACTCAAAAATAAATAAATATTTTAGTCAATTTTTTAAAAAAAAATTACAGAAATAAACTTCATCCAATTTTACACATTTCATTAGTTTACATCATCTTCAAATTCTAAACAAAAATGCCAATTTTATGTCATAAAGTTGAAGAGTTTAAATTTTGATATCACTTTCCTTTATAAAAGGTGACATAGGTTTGTGCTTTTACCCTAATAAAGTTTATTTTAATTAAAATGCAAAAAGGTTGCACATGAAATTAAAATATAATAAAATAATTAAGAAAAAAGTTTCGTGTGATTGCAAAATTGAAACCCTAAGAGGGAGAAAGCTCTTTATTAAGAAGTTAGAGCTCATTCCTCCATACACAGGTTTGGAAGAGCCAATTTCCAAGAAAGAGGGTTTTCAAAAGGAATGGAATTTTCTTGCGAGGTCTGAGAATCCAATCAGTTAGCATCAGATCAAGGTATGATCTTGTTGAGTTTTGTGCAGTAATTTCCTCTTTGAAATCTATGTCTTATTTGTGTTTGAATGGATTTATTTTCAGAACTTAGTTCAGGTTTAAACCCTTGTGTTGAAATTTTTTGTTATTGAAAACATCTGTTAAAGAACTTGAGATCGGAAACCCTTGTTTGATAACTTTGGGGATTCATAATTGGATTGTAAATTAGCAATAGGGTTCAGAAAAGAATACAAGAAATTAATTTAACAAATTTGATTGTTTGCAATTATTTTCCCTATCAAATTTATACTGGAAAAGGTTTTTAAAAAATATATATTTATTTTAATACCATAGTAATATATTATTATTGTGGTAATAATATTTTTAAAAGGGAGAATTTTTAATGGGCGTTTGTTGGTATTCAGACCTAGTTTTATATAATAAAAAATTATTTAAAAATACTACTTTTTTGAGGGGCAAGGACCCCATCCCCCACCCTTGGCTACCATTGTTAGTGATTGTCCAAGGACAAGTAGGCTGCCAAGGCAACGTGCAGCTTTTCAAAGATAGTTTGTTATGACCAAGGTAGCGTACGCTACCTTGGATAGTATGTTGCCTTTGGCAGCACAACTTCAGTTGTTCCCCATTTTGGGGTTGTGTTTTATCATCACATTTTTTTAATTGTAGTTTTAAAAAAAATTTATAATAATTTTAATTGTCATTATTATTAATTATTAATTTATTATTAATTTAATAATTATGACTATTAATAAATGAATAGATCTTATTTTATTAATAATTTAATAATTATTATTATTATTTTTATTAATCGGTAAATGGCCAAGGCCTTGATTAATTTTATTAAATAAGAAATTTAGATACATAGCATCACTTTATTCAAATGGGTACTGGTAGGAAAGAATGGAGAAGAAAACCTCTAGTCTTGCCCGGGACATACATCCTATATTATTACAATTTAAAAGGGGCATACCCCAGTCCAAACAGAAATACAGGGGCATTCCCCATGATATATAAGCATTGAATACATAGATCTATCACCATTTCACAATCTAAGAAGCCAATGTCAAATCCAAAGTCGATCTTCATATACTTATCTTAAACAATCAATCTCCTATACATCTTAAAACACTTGCATAGTTAAAACATCCTATGATGAAATCTAAAAATGATAAAGAGACTACATAGATCTAAATCAAGCCTATATCACATCAATTCCATGTAAAAGGATAAAACCATAATAAACCTCCCATGCACTATCTCAAAATGTCATGAGGGAAGCCGATAAAAATTACCTAATCTACATTATGGCTTTGATCATATCATTTGAAATTAAATTAATTAATAAAACCATAAACTTAATTGATGCATCAAGGGAACCATTAAAATATGAAATACTTACACTGCATAGTTTAAACCCTAATACAAAATGGACATAAAAATGCATAAGCCTCCATCAGATTGGAAACAAGGATAGAAGCCTAAGAACAACCCAAATAAATTCTAATCACCTTCATATTAGTAACATTGTAGATCCTAGACTATCATATACATATGATCCACTCTGTATAATGCTAAAACTGAGATCCATCATAGATTATTGGTGTAAAGCTACTGAGAAACTAAAGAAACCCAGAAGATAGTTTGTTCATGAATAATCTCTAAAATCTGGGAGCACAAAGCCATACTACACTATGGTAATAATGCAATACGAATACCATATATCCAAAAAACCATTAATCATAACAAACAATTGAAAAACTCTACCATCTAATTCATTATATAATACTGATTTTAGGCACTTCACCTTAAGAAAACAAATTAACCCAATCCTATACAAAGTTGCATAAAATGGAAACAAAGGGAAGCCAGAAAAACACTAGTAGAGAGAACCATAGTAAGCGAGCCAGAGCATCCAATTATCCATCATTAACAGAAGAATTACAAATAGAACTAAGTTAATCAAAACTAAAATAGACATAGAGTAAACCTAATTAACCTTAAAGAGCTTCTTAGCTTATAAAATCTCATATCTTTTATGGGCTCTATGTGTAGAAACCTACCATTGATTAAACTTAGACCATAAATAAAGATCACCCAAAAGAATAGCCATGCAACAATTGCAAATAGTATAAACATCATTTAATATTATATATGAGAGTCTGATATTATAGTAGGAGAGAGTTGCCAATTGATTAACAAAATCTCCTAAATATTTTGATATGAACAAATGCTAAGTTGATACTATAGGACATTGCTATATAAAACCTTAGAAGTACCTAGATAAAGAGATAACTGACCATTACGACAAACCTTAAAATTTTGCAAACCCATAACTAAACCTACTTCTTCCATGAAACCATAATCACCTCGGGAATGTCATCTAATTTGTCTACAATGAAATTGGGAGGGAATTCAAAGTTGACCTTAGCCCTGCTCATCTTTTCAAAGTTAAGAGTGCAGAATACCAGGGTGTTAAGATCATCAAATACCACACCTAGTTGGATGTAGGCATTAAGAATATTGAGGTAATTAATAATCCAGTCCTTGCCCTCATCCACTATAATTTTCCTCCATCAGAGTAGGAAATGGATACTCGCTTCCATATGAGGCCATTCCTTGTAAAAGGCCAAACTTTCCCTAATGATAAGAGATTTTCAGTGAGGTGTAGTTTCCAGATCATCCACACCCAAAGGTAGGCTTATGTACTTCTCAAGAAGGGGAATCCAAAAATTCTCATCTATGGTGCATACTACCTTTTCAAGCCCTTTACACCATATTGGGCTGAAAATATCATAGCGTAGCTTGACAATGTCCCCATGCTCAATCTTAGCCCTCACTAAACAACCAATGAACGAGCCTATAATGCTACCTTTGGTCCACTAAGTAGCACTGTAGTCAAACACACCCTCTCCTATGGCTCTACTCATAGCAAAATGGGTCATATCATTTATAGGTTTGAGAAGGCGACTCCATCTCTTAGGTAAAACATTACCCAAAAATGCCATGGTTTGATTTTCAGTCATATGAAAGACATGGATATTAGTCTCCATTGAAATTGTAGGAAAATGACATAGATTTTTGTGAGAAAATTTAAAGATAGCTATCTTAATAACCCTACGATGATTCTGGAGTTAATTCACCAGCTATTTACATCATGCTCCGACCTCGAAATGTGCTAAAAATAAATAATAATGAATAACATCATTTAGGAATAATCTATATCAATCATGAAAAATAGTGATGACACGCCATGAGCTTAGCAAACACAAACTAAGTATATAAAAATGATAGGAAAAGGGAGTGTTCCAAAATACTACCTAACATAAAATGGAAATCCTGAAGAAACCTCCACAAATGATAGAAGGTCCAATAATCTAACTAAAAATAAACATATATAAAGAATCTAAATAGAGATATAAAGATAGGATAAAAGCAAACCTAAACAGAAGGAATGCCAAAAAATAATGAGAATAAAAAATGAGAGTGAATAGTCAAACATAACTAAACAAATATAAGAATCTAAACATATGTCAACTAACCCTTTTATACCTATAGATCTTACTCACCTATATTCAAACATTAGCTTGTTATATCAGGCCACTTTATAAAGTAACCAAAAGGTGCTACTATATATTGTAAATTAAAATTGATTCACCATCAGCTCCTTTATTAGCTAGCCAATCCACTTTTTTATTTCCTTCTCAGAATATATGGCCAATTTGGAAATCTTCGAAATGATCAAGGTGCACAAGGACTTCTTTTAGTTTTGAGTTTAGGAACCAATTAGGCATATCTCACTTCCTTACTGCATTTAGGATAATCTAAGAGTCACCCTTAATGATTACCTTAGATAATCCTAGATTAACACAAAGTTTTAAACCTTTATGTAATGCTTCTAATTCTGCCAAGTTATTAGAGGTAGGAGGGAGGGGCGATGCTAGCTTCACTACCCACTTGCTAGATTCATCATTAATTATGCAACCAATACCAGCCACTCCTGGGTTACCTCTAGCCATGCCATCAAAATTAAGTTTAAACCATCCACAAGGAGGAGGGACCCATTTGCAACTAGCCCTCACCTCCTTATTTTTCTTCAAATAAACAAGGGTTGGATTGATGAGGTTAGACTAGTTCTTTTTCATAAGCCCATCCCAATAGGAGAAGGAACCCTATTCTTTAATTGATTTTCTAAGATGAGAATTCAACATCTCCACAATGGAAGCTTCTATTTTTAAAAGAAATCTTTCCACATTCATTTCTCTATCCTGAAAAATATGACAATTCCTTTCCTTCCACAATTCCCACATAATGATCGAGGGACAAATGTTCCAAAGCTTATTATAAATCCCACAATCCAAGCTTCTAGGCCATGATAAGAGGAGAGCTTGAAAAGAATTCGGCAAAGGCGTAGACCACATGAGCCAAGACCTAAGCCACTCCCAAAAAAATTGTGCAAATGGACAATTATAAAATAGGTGATCCACATATTCATTGTTTTGTTTACATAAAACACACCAAGAAGGGCCTATGATATCAAATCTAGTAAGTCTGTCAGTGGTCAAGACTCTATTTTGAATGGAAAACCACAAAAAGAACCTGGCCTTAGGAAGACAAACAACATCCCAACAAAGTTTGAGTAGCATCTCAACAAGTTTCCAACTTTGAGAGTGGACTAAAGCCTTATAACCTTGTTTCACACTATATTTACCATCCTTAGAACCGGCCCAAATGAGATTGTCAAACCTGTCAAATTGTTTAATAAATCTTTCTGAAACAATCTTCTCATATGCCTTAATTGAGTTAGGATCTAATCCTAACCCATCAACTAGATGCCACCTCCACTGCTAGAACCCATCAAAGTAAAACTTAATTTTATAATCCTTGACATTATCACCCCATAATGATGTTAGCATAGTTTTAAGATTATCGTGACAAGGGGGATGAAGGAATTAGAGAATATCCATCCTAGGAGTCCTCCCAGAACAAGGCTTTATCCCCCAAGCCCACATCCTAGGTCAAAAATTTACATATCAATTTTTGACATTTAGACATAACATTCCAGCATTTTGACCCTTTTGGAAAAGTTTTCATTCTGAAAAGTGACAGAGGATCTGATGGATCTAGATATTTGTTATAGATAATCTTGGCCCATTTGTGGTTACTTTCTGTATATAGTTGCCAAATAAGTTTTGCTCCCAAAGCTTCATTTTTCCACTGTAGCTTCTTAATCCCTAAACCCCCATGATCTTTTGGTTTGCATAAATTATCCCATTTAATGAGGGCTAATTTCTTATCATCTTCCCTATCTTTCCACATGAATTTTTTTAGTTTGGTTTCAAATTTCGAAGACATCCAATTAGAGAGGGGAAGACAAGCCATAAGAAAGATTGGAATGGCTGAAAGGACCAAACTTATCTTAATAGTTTTACTTGCCTTAGTGAGCCACTTATCTTTCCAACTACCTATCCTCTTATACACCTTCTCCAGCATGTCCATCCATACTTTACTAGATTTCAAGCTCTTTTCCAAGGAAATACCTAAATACTTACATGAAAATAGCCTCTTATTGTAACCCATAATCCTACAAATCTAGTTTTCCATATCTAGATTAATATTCAGAAAGAATATTTCAGATTTTTCTTTATTAACCTTCTATCTTGAGGTATCCATATAGGACTATATGATATTCTTAAAACTTAAAGCCTTGGGGACATAATTTTTGCTAGGTAAAATTCTGTCATCTGCATATTGTTGGTGAGCAATGTTAGGGAGGTTTCTAGTTATAGTTATACCAGAAATCTTCTGGTTAAGATATGCATTTGAAACTACTCTACCAAATGCTTCCACCATAATAATGAAGAGGGAAAGAGATAATGGATCTCCTTGTCTCATACCTTTAGAGATTTGAAAAAACCTTTAGGCATACCATTAATAAGAATAGAAATCTTAGGAGTGGAAATGAATTTGAAGATTAGGTTGATCCATTGATGAGAGAAATTGAAAGCCTCGAGGACCTTGTAGAGGAAATTCCAATCAAACATATCATAAGCCTTTTGTATATCTAATTTCATAAACATGCATGTTACGTTGTCTTTGGATGTCAAATGGATAGTTTCTTGGATAGTAAGAATACCATCCAACATAGATCTTCCCAGAACAAAACCTATCTATTCTTCGAAGATCAGTTTTGGCAAAAGACCCTTGAGCCTATTTTCCAAAATTTTAGAAAATATTTTATATATTGTGTTACACAAGGTGATAGGACAGAAGTCTTCAGGATATTCCAGCCCATTCTTCTTAGGAATCATAGTAAAAAAGGAGTAATTAATCTCAGTCAGCAGAGATCTGCCATTCCTAGAAGCTTCAATTGCTTTCCATAGGTCTTCCCCCAAAATATCCCAACATTTTTGAAAGAAAAAGGCCTAAAAACCATTAGGCCCCGAAGATTTATTGGGATTCATATTAAAGATTGCAAATCATACTTCATCCAAAGTAATTGGTTTATTTTAGATTTTTGTTATCTTCAAATGTAATTAATTTAGGGATAAATTTGAGCATTTTGGATTGAGCCTTCCTATTTGATCCTTCATAATTATTTAATAATCCCTGAAAATGAGAAACTAATGTATCTACTATTTCTTGAGGTTTCTCCATATGAATTCCCAGTTGATTAGTGATACTACTGATTTTATTTTGAGATCTATTATAGATGGTTGAATTGTGAAAAAAAATTGTGTTCTAGTCTCCCTCATCCAACCATTTATCCCAAGATTTCTGTCTATAGAATATTTCCCCTTTGGAAAGGATATCTTCCTATTTTGCAAGAAGCTCTTTTTCTAATAACTAACTCTCATTGTTCATGTTATGCTTTATAATATCTTGATTCAAAATCTTTAACTTTTTTTCAATTTCTATCTTTTATCTAAAGATATTATTAAAACATTCTCTATTCCACCTTAGGATATTTTCTTTTAATAATTTTAATTTAGAAATAAATATAAACATCTTAGAGCCTTCAAAGCTAGCTTGTGTCCACCAAGTCCTAATGTGCTCAATAAACTTCGGATCTTGAAACCATATCTTTTCACATTTAAATGGATTTCTGATTGGTTTAGAGGGTTTAGAAAACTCAGCACAAATAGAGAAATGATCTAATCCTAGATATGGTAGGATGAAGGACTGAAAGTTTTTATTACAATCAGTAAAATTTCCTAAAATAAAAAACCTATCTAGCTTCTCCGCAATATAAGTATGATCATGTATTCTATTATTCCATGTGAAAGGACCATTATTTAAAAGGGATGTCTATCATACTATGTTTATCAATCCATGCTTTAAATTCTAAAGATGAAAGAGTGAGGTATTGCGCACCTCCTATTTTTTCATCCAAGCTTAAAATGGTGTTAAAGTCACCACCTATTAGAATAGGACTATCCTTGTAATTAAAAAAAACTAAACTTAATTCATCCCATACAACTTTCTTCCCTATGAGACTATTTGGACCATAAATATTGATTAAAATAAATTTCAAATCTAATTTTAGACTCTACACACTTGTACACATCCAACTGCTAATACATTCTAAATAGTGCAAGTCTACTTTGTTGGAGTTCCAAATTATACATAAACCACCAGACACACCTATAGCTTCTAGAAAGACCGATTTCCAAACTCCTAACACCTTATTAAGTTTTAAACCTTGTGACTGGTTTAATTTTGTTTCCTAAATTAAAATTATCTCTAAATTAAATTTTTTTAGATATTGTTTAATTAACCTTTTTTGGCTATGGGCATTTAGGCCCCTAGCATTCCATGTGGTGATCCTCATGGTGCCTTGGGAAGGCACTTCCCCTTCCCAATATTGAGTAGATCATCAATTTTTATCTGTTCTCTACACATACCATCAACCTCTCTTAATTCTTTCAAAGATTTCATACCTCTTTTTCCTTTTGATCTGCCATATATTGGTGAGCTCAATCCTTCCTGATTAATATGCATTTTGAGATCCTATTGATAATTAAATAGACTATGTGCTAAAGGAGTCTTGATATTCCCTATTTCACCAAACTCCTCCTTTTCCAATTCAATGAAGACCTTAATCCTAATTCCATCCTTATCCATATCCACAAGGTTGAGCTCTATCACATTCCCAATGCCTATTCTATTCATTTCCTAATTTGCTTCTGATCTATTCCCATAATTCTTAGACTATCTCAATAAATTATCCTCCATCTTAATCTTTGAAAGATCCCTTCTGAAATCTTCAACTATGTAGTCTTTACCTCCTATTTTGATGATTCTTTGTATCAAATTCTCCTTCTAGGAGGTTGTACTATTATTTATGTTATCCAAACTAAAAACCTGAATAAGCTCTTCAGAAATCTGATCTAAGTCCTTGTCATCTACATTTAGAGTTTCCTCCTCTAGAGGGGGATCCAATTCTTTTAAAAAAAAAATTTGGACATCTTTAACAATAGATCCTTCTATTTTTTTACCCTTATTTATCATATCTGACTGATTAATCTCTAGAGTAAAAGGTGAAGTTATGTGATCATCCAAAGTCTGGCAGAATTTAGAAGAAAATCTAAATCCTTTATTACTAGGAGTAGATACCTTAACCTCAACATCAATGTCTGGAGCCTGCTGCTGAGAAACCTATCTTTCCAATTTTGATGAGTTATCCTCACCCCCATCCTTTGGTGAAGCAAAAAGTAAAGAGTTTTTTGCCTCAACTAAATCAAATTTCTTGGAGTCTCCTGATGCCCTGACTTGAAACTTTTTTTGATTCCTCTACACTTGTAACTGCCTCTCTTATATTGCATAGTTCTTCCCTATTTTGATCCTTATATCCTTCTCAAGCCATATTTGAAGGAAAAGCTATTATAACTCCCTTTGCATTACTTATTTTCTGATTTTGATTTACATATTCCCATTCCTCTTTGTTTGTCATCTCCTCCTTTTTCTCTGACTTGATCCATTGTTTCAAAGATTTGGATGGTTTCTTATTTTTCTTAGCTTTATGTTTTTTTGACCTCTCTTTTCTTGGCATAATTTTGGGGAATCTTTATAAACAATGATGGGTTTCACCCTATCATTAAGTGTTGTAAGTCCTTTATCCTCTTCTTGATTTCTTGCTTCTAAGATTAGCATATCCACCTAGGTCCTATCTTTGTCTTTAGGCTGAGAATAGGATTCAAAATTTGAAAATTCAATGCCCATCTTATTTCTCAGTTTAAAGATCACTGGAAACATAGTCCAAAAATCTGAAGTGGGAGGAATATTTTGGATTCCCATGCCATTATGATCCTCAGTTTTGATGATCTTTGATATTTCACCTTTGTATTTATGAAGATTTAGCTCATAGAATGCCCTATTTTTTAAAACATTTTTATGGATTGTAGACCCTTGATTTAATTTGGTATTGATAAATAATTTCACATTTTTATTAGACTAAAATGATGCATCAATTCCTATAAACTCTCCTAAATCTAACCCAATCAGTTTAAGTGTTTAAATCTAATTTAATTCAGGTGGTGAGGATTGAATATTAAACTAGATGGGGCACTTAATATCTACATCTACTAGTTTAAAGTTTGGAGACCATTCAATAAATTTGACACAATGGCCATTGAACAAACATTTTGAAACATTGATAAACTCATTTCTAACTAACTTGTCAAGACAATTCAAATAGAGAAGATTGTCACCAAAGAGAGTTAGACTTACCTGGCCTTGGCAATTTTCTTCAAGCCAATTGGAAGAAAAAAAACATTTCTTCTCTGGATCCAGTCCAAATTGAAAAAATTCCAAGGTTTTTGTATTCCAACCATGCATCTTCACATTCTTCACTTTGAATCAAGATGGTATTAGCTGGATCTGCATTGTGGGGCAGATTCTTTGGGAGATTTTCCATACTCTTGCCACTTTTTTTAACAGATCTTCAGTATGGGGGAATGTAGGGTTTAGGGGGTACATTATTGAGTGCATCTAAAACTAAGAAATCATCCTGACATGAAGTTGTAATGAAACCCTAGCTACCTTAGATGGAATAGACAATGCAATGTGGTTGAGTGAGGAGGCGTATTTAGTCATATTGAAAACCCTGATCTGATGGTTTAAACTTTCTATGATGAAAAATGTGTGTGATCAATACATACCCAAAGAATCTACACTTTGAAATTTTCTACTATTATGGAAAATCCCATTCTTTAGTGGCAACCTAATGAACCCATCCTTCTACAAGGGAGATTTCCCATAATTCAACTCCGTACGATTGTTTGATTCGGCAATGGAGAAACTATTCCGGGTTTCTAGAGCATAATGAGTGTTAAATGTATTGCAAGCCTTTGCATAATTTTGGAAATTATGTTTCCTAGGGCTTCTAAAAAACTTGTGGTCTCCATTTGCCCACTTGGAATTCTTTGCACGTCTTCTTGTGTTCGTCGAATTGTTTTTTCTTGTTGCTCTAATATTTTTCCCACGTCTACTTTTGTTCACCATTTTTTTAATTTTAGAAAATTTCCTTTATAATAATAATTATTAAGAGTTTAATAATTATTATTAATTTTTAATAATATTTAAATTAAAATACTTTTTTACATTAATTATTATTTTTAAAACTTATATATATATATATATATATGTTCATACCATTTTTTATTTGGAGTAATTGAGTTGACTAAATCTTCATTATTGTGTTATAAGGTATTTCAATTTATATGAAATGGTATTATGTACCTAAATGAATTCTAATGGATTATTGAGTCATTTGAAATACTTATAACTTGAGAATACTTTATCAGTTGTGACACTTTGAAAATGAAAACTTGAAACCACTTATGAATCAAACTTGTATGTTTTCAAAACAAATGAATTGTGAAAGTACTTGTTAAATTTCTTGATGAGATGTATGTTGTATTTCATGTTGGGGTTTTGGGTTTGACTTATTATGTTGACTAGTCAAGATGTTTACCAGAGGCTTGGGGGTTTTTGTTCTATGATGATGTTATTAATATGATCTTTCATACTTGACCATGATGATGTGTTACGTGTTTCTTTGATGAGTTTTGATTAGTCCTTGTTAGTGCTTGCTAGTTTCTTGTATAGACATGAGGTGATTATTGTGACTTTCTTGTTGTAACCTTTCAATATTTGATCAATTATCTTCTGGTGCTTTCTAGTTGCTTGTATAGGACTGAGGTGATTATTGTGATTTATCATTAGGTGCTTTCTAGTTGCTTTTAAAGGATTGAGGTGAATACTATGTTTTATCCATAGGTTCTTTCCAGTTGCTTGTAAAGGACTGAGGTGAAAATTGTGATTTAATGAGTTTTACTTTTTTGAGCCTAGGGTAGGTAATCTATGTGTATGTTGGGAAGTGGCTTGCAATGGAAGTCGAAGCCCTAAAGAGGCTACTTGGGTAACCCATTGTAATTTGTTTTAATAAGTGATAACATTTCATTAAATGATAATAAAATGAATTATTAAGAGTTAGTATTTTTCCTCACCCATGCTTCGAGTGCTAGTACATGCTAGGATGGGAATAGAGAGAATCTTGGTTGTGACCTTGCTTTGTTAGTATGCCTTGTTTGTATGAAAGGATATTGATACTGCATAGAGACACTAGGGGGCTAGAGTCCAGAGAGGCTATCAGGGTAACCTTAGAGTTGGCTCATGTGATGACACTTACCCACTTGCATATTAGACTTCCTACATGTCTTTGTTGCCTCTGGGTTTAGATGTCATTTGTGTCTTGGTACCTTTGAGATAGATTTCTATTAGGTTTTCCTTGACCTAGATGTTGGTTATGACTTGTGGATTTTTATCCATATGAGATTTGAGACTATCTCCTCATCCCAATGGGAGTGGGCCATTTAGGTTCCACTAGGTTCGATGGTAGTGCTTTTTCTTATACCATTGAGATCCAATAGCTAGATGTCATTGTTTGATGTTCTTGTCTAATTATTCCTTTCATTCTAATCTTGTGTTTCTGATGGATGGTTATATTTTGTTGTACTATACTTAATTATCAAAGATCTTGTGAGATGATGTATTTATTCATGATGTATATTATTTGAGCTTTTCATACCCTGTGACTTGTACAGTGGATGATTATGCATTTTGGTTATACCAAGTGGAATCTTATGTAATTGTATATTACTTATTTGGATTCATACTTTTGGTTATTCCATGATGGGGATTTTGGTTATGTGTTAGATTTAATATTAATAAACTTATAAATGTGATTCAACATCATGGAACCCTTAGGAGATGTAATTTGTTTATGGATTGTTTTTATGTATGTGAGTTATTTCTTCCACTATATTATCTATTCTTGTTTATTATCTTTAAAAAAATAAAAAAATAGAAAACCTACTAAAACTTTAGCTTAATTTATTTTAGGTTCCCTGGTGGGGTGTTACATCTAGTATCAGAACCTAAGTTTCTACATTGGGATCTCTGGGTATATTGGAATGCCGCTAGATGACAACTAGTAAAATTGAAATGAAACTTAATCAATTTTATGTATCTATTACAACTTGAACACTTGAAACTTCATATTTGATTTCTTGAAACATAGAAAAAGGAAAAACTTGAATAACTCTTGAGTTGGATTCCAAACATGTTTTTTTATGATTTTTTTAAGGTGGTATGCCTTGGTTGACTTTGTGAGCATGTTTGTTTCTCTTTCTTGGGTGTTGTAGGAGGATGGTGTTTGAGACTAGATCCACTATTAGGGGTCGTAGTGTAGGTAGAGGTAGAGGTTATGGGAAAGGTAGACATGATAGTCCTCTTTTGACTCCTAAAGAGAGACCTATTCATGAGGAGAATAGGGAGGAGAGCCATGGAGAAGAGCATGTTGACTCAGCGGAGACTAATTTGAGATAGATGATGAGGACGATCTTAGAGCATCTACCTCCCTCAAGGGGTGTTGATCAAGAAGAATTGCATCTTGTTCGGAATGGGGAATGGTGGAGATCTAGAAGTCCTCAAAGAGACCTCCATGGTGATAGATAGAGGTCAGCTAAGGCTACTAAGATGATGGACCTACAGAGGTCCAAGATCAAACTTTTTAATAGGGTTGGTACAAGATATGTGGCAACGTAGTGGTTAATTACATTAGACATATTTTTCTATGCAAGACTTTGACTCTAATGTCAAAGCAAGAGATGCCATCACCCACCTAGAGTTCTTCAAGGTTACATAGTGGAGCATTGAGGAGAAGAAACTGGGAGTGAACATGAATACTATTTCATGAGAGTTACTCCTTGATAACTTTCATGAATGCTTCCTACCAGAGGAATGACACCAACAAAGGGTAGATGAGTTCCATAATCGAAGGCAGTATACTATGACCATGGTAGAGTATGAGAAAAAATTATATGAGCTCATGCTTGATGCAGAAACCAATGACAATTCATCATTGATGGTTCAACACTTCATTCAAGGTCTGAACAATTGTCTCATTGGGGGTGTAAAGGTTTTCCAACCTAAAACCCTCAAGGATGTGGTACATCAAGTTATCCTTGTAGAGAAAAATGTTACCTTGGGACATGGTGGTTTTGTGGGAGCACCTACAACATCAAGGTCCTAAGGTAATTAGGGAATGGGTAGTAGTAGGAAGCCTCCTTCTTGTAGAGGCAATCAATAGCAGTAGCAGGGAGGATCTTATCCTCCAGCATGGAGTGGTGGTAGTGGTTGATACTCTAGGGATTCTCAATACTCTCAGCACAATAAACACGACTAGTATGACCAACCATCATAGAGTACTCATTCTTTTAATAGTGGGGGTAGTTTTCAATAGTCTAGTGCACCTAGAGTGTAGAGGATTTTTTATGGAGAATGATTTTTATGTGGACAATGCAAACACAATTCATCCCATTGTCCTCAAAGGAAATCACAATATTTAGATCAAAGAACTAAAGCTTCAAAACCCATGGTTGGAGATATGGGTAGATCTCAGAGGGTGTTTTCAATAGAGTCTTACCTTCCTATAGGGCGAAAGGGTCCAATGAAACCCAGATAGTGAGTGCTTGTTTTTTATCTTATAGTGAGTGCTTGATTTTTATCTTTCTTACAGACTACCAAGAGTAAGCCTAAGTCTAGGGGGATGAATGTAATGCCTACCTCTAGTTTATTTTTCATATTTTATTGCCAAATTCTTTTAGGCTATTTTTATGATCATGTTTTATGATTAGTAGTACTTGGTTACCAGATTTGATTAGATGTCATTTCAAACTCAGTTGATATATTTGATAATCTATTTGATACATGGTTATTTTAGGTATTTATGGTTATTCTTTCGATGATGATGCATGTATGTTCATATAGTGATTTTAGTTATTTCATGATGATAGATAGATGGATGATTTATATGTAGTTTCTATGGATACTTACTCCATACTTGCATGTGTATAGTGTACTTTTATGTTTTACTTTATGTTTGATGTTTCTAATGTGGTTGAGGGAGGGAGTCATAGTCCCCTACTAGTTGAGATCTACA